>JAECUM010066900.1:0-10210 GCA_016617855.1 Megalonaias nervosa | reverse complement strand
TAGTTACTGTGTTTTCCTTCCGCGTATTGAACACAACTGCAAGTGCACTTCAAAATGAAGTCGAAAGTCCATGAAAAGTTTTTCATTTTACTACTCAATATACTATCTCACAAATACCGAAAATATAAATGAACTTCTTAAACAAATAGTTCAGTTCAAACTGTTGAAAATTTAACGTATATACTGTGAAAATTCGGTACCGCCATATTGCAAGGGTAAAGTGTATGAGAGGTTTATATGCATTAGATCACATCAGATTCACTTGAATCCTGTGGTCGGTTTGTGTTCACGTTGGGATATATGCAGTACAGCTGAGAATGGTATCCGTATGAAATATTTTCAAGAATTATAAAAAGGTCTGCTTTAAATTCTTCTGTGCCGTTTACACCAATTGAGATCTCGCTTGAAAACAGATACATCATCCTCAGTTTACATTTTAACGCAGTATCGGAAATATTCGAATAGCAAGTAAATAGTTTGTTATGTTTGACAAGAATTACTCCAGTCACGAGTGTCAATGCGTTGTACATGTAACCATGGTAAAACAAACGGGGCTTGTGACCTCATGGACAGTAGCTATATCTTTTGTGACTTCAGGGGTATGGAAAATTAGTCAGGCTTTCAGATCTTCCCAAATTTTGAAGCTACAAGAGTTCACTTGACTGTATCAATAAGGATAAAAAGTAATATATAGAATAAAAGATACAAATTCAGGACATATTTAGTCAACATTTTCTCATACGTATTTTGTCAGGATGATATATAAAAAGAACTGTTCTCTTGATCAATTTACGTATTTAATTTTTAGCACAGAAATCTTCATGTAATTACAAACATATAGGGCGTTTCCCATTATTTGAAAAGTTACAGAAATGCCTATTTCATACAAAGACTCAGCCTGTTTGTTAACAATATAATGTGGACAAATTATATGCTTTTAAATAAGTGGTTTCATTTCTAGGTCCAAATACCTAAACCGAAATTTGCATGTAAAAAGTTCGTCTGCTTATGTAATGAGAAATCATAGTTCGAATTCATGGTTCCAAACCTTATAACCTACGAAGTTTTCTACATCAAAATGTCATAGATGAGATTTACTTTTCAAAATGTCTTGATCTATTATATCTCTCATTTTCAATCTCAATCTTTAGTCTACGGGCTCAGTCTTTACAAGCCCTCTCTGTCTCCTCCGATTCTGAAGGACGACATGGTTTTATGTGCATGGTTGGTATGTGTCAGTATTCTAGTAAACAAAACATGGATTTGTGGGCATTGCAATGGATAGGCCAATCCAACACGACCAAGCTTTTCTAACGTGACTTTACTGAAATACACATACAACTTCAAGCTTCAATTCACCTAAATTCACATTATAATAGAAGATATGATCAATAATGACAATTTGCCGTAATATATGGATGTAATCTTTCACTGCTTTCGCTCGTAATTTTACTTGTCAATCGTGCAATGTTGTACAAAATATGCAACCTGGTAACGAGCATCTCGATGTATAAGAGGACGACCAGGCCCGGACCTAGAATGTGCGGGGTCCAAGGCAGCAAGCGATGAGCGCGGGGCCCCAAGCAAAAAAAAAAAAATGCATTGATGAGAAGCGCAGGGTCCAAGGCGGTTGCCTCGTTCGCCCTGCCATAGGGCCGGGCCTGGGGACGTCTCAAAATGGATACTGTATGAGGATAACAAAGTAGCGGTATAACAATATATATATATATATATATATATATATATATATATATATATATATATATATATATATATATATATATATATATATATATATATATATATATATATATATATTGCGTGCTTGACCTTTGTCCATGACTGGAAGTATAGTTTTGGGCTACCTGACTATTGTCATGGCTAAGGGTTGTGCCTACATGATTTTTGTCATAGTGAGCACTTGAATGTAAGTTCAAGACCTAACCCTGTTTATGAGTTTAGTATGTTCTGGAAGCGAACTTGTTGACAATATTCGCGAAATTTCCGTTAGCTTTTCAGCAAATACTATTGCAACATAGGTCAATTGGGGAGGTTTTTGTAAACAAAATCTTAGTTCTTGTTTGAAGTTCAGTCTGTCGAATAATTTACTGTCGTGTTCAGATATAAGGTGAGTGGAATTATTTATTGGAATTACATAGCGCACATTAACATTCACATTTCTGGCCTAAAACACTACTTTAGATTATTGAGGACTCATTTAATGACATCCCGGATTAGATAACCAGGACATTCAAAATCATTTAAATTAATTCCGAACACTTTATCATTGTGGACCTGTGGCAAAACATTTAAGATTAATTGGGATTTATTTCACAATACCGTAAGTTCCTCTTTAATTTTCACTTTGTAACTTTCATTTCTTTTATTTTATTAAACCTTTTGGTTTCGCTTTTATACCGTTATATAGTTTTGACCTCGTTTAGTTTCATATGAGGAAGGTTTACTTTTACAACTCAGTGTGTTATGTAATGCAGACAGTACTATATTCTAAAATTGTGTAAGAGTCATCAATGTTACATACACCAGTCATCTCTTTCACCGACATCGTAATGCTGATAAGTGACGATTAGATCTCTCACGCACGTTTGTTATCGTCTTATAAAGTCGCAGATTAAAATGCTTCTTACGGAATTCAGTCAATGGTTTCCTTAAGTCGCCTCCAAAAAGCTTCGCGCGCCCTTTCATCATCCGGGTAATCAATGTAAGTCTGGCTTCGGATAACTTCCATAACATCAAGTGGATGTTCATCATTCGGTACATTCTCGTACATTAACACAACGACAAATTTCCTATTTTTCTTCTCCGCTTCTATTCTCGCCATATTTAGCTCGTATTTGCACCAATAACTCTTCAAAAAGCTTTTAGACAATACAAAAATTGCCCGTCTACTTGATGAGATAGCCCTGATAATGTTTTCAGGTATTGAAACACCCGGTGTGAAATCACGATCAGCGAGACACAACCTCAATCCGAACTTCTCCTCTATTTCAGGCAGGATTCCATTATATACAAACCGTTTATCTTCGTCGGCATACGATATAAAACTGTCATACTGGTAAAGTTCGTTGTAATCCTGACCCTGATGTCGAATGCCTAAAGAGTTTCTTGCGCTGTAATACAGATACCGTAAATGCCACTTGTAATGGCAAATAATTCCTCCAAATATGACGGCAACGGCGAGGAAAATAAACGCTATACATCCAGCTATCAGTCCAATTTTTGAAGTGCATTCCTTTTCCAGGGATGTCAGTTTCTGTTTTGTGTCCAATTTTATTTCTTGACCACATAGATTATCGTATTTAAGCTGAACTTTAGTTTCCATCATCCACCTCAGGAATTCGATATTTTCACATGTACAAGAAATTGGATTTCCCTTTAAGTTGATCGCAACGTGCTGGTTCTTTACGATTCTGTCGATGTGATGTGTAAAACTATTTGGCAGAGTCTCAATTTTGTTGAAGGACATGTCAATTTGTGTTAACTTTGTCATATTCCGTACGTCTATCTCCCATTTGCTGAGCATGTTGTAGGAAATTATAAGTTCTTCCAACGATATCATGTGTTGAAATATCATTGGTGGAAGCTTGGAGATTTTATTAGAAGAAATATCCAGATATTGTAACGATTTTAATGAGCTGAATATAATACCATCGGAGTCCTGACCAAGAATGGATCCAAGCAAGTTCCCTTCAACATTTAACGTCTTCAAGCCATGAAATGTTGAAAAAAAGACGTTACTTACATTGGCACAATAGTTATGTGCCAATGATACATTCTCCAGCTGATTCAGACCAGTCACTGGACCAATCCAGGTGTGCATACCGTTAAAAGAGAGGTCGAGAATTTTAAGGTTGTTACTGGGTGACACGTGTATTTCAGGAATTGTGAAATACCACCCCATCTGTTTGCAAATAATGTTTTCAAGGTTAGGAGGAAAAGCAACTTCGGGGACAAATTGCATGAAAAGACGATTCCATATTGTAGACGCGGTACCACGTCTTTTCAATTTATTTTCCTCAAGAAGAAATTTATTTGGATTATGGTACACAAAAGCTGAATGTTGATAAGAGATATCTAATACTTTCAAATTTTTTAGTGTTCGGTTATTATCAAAAAATTCGTCTAGATAGTAATCAATCGTAAGTCTATTACCTCGGAGATTAACTGCTTTTATTGTGTCTGGAAGGGCTGATAGTACCCCATATTCAAATACATCCAATTTGTTGCCCTCCAAGTGTAGTTCTTGAACATGTAAATTTGATAAGAATGTGATGTGTTCTTTCTTAAGCATAATAGAATGACCTTGAAACATTGGATGTATGTAATTAAGGCTCAGCTTTCGAAGTGATGTAGCATTACGCAACCCTTGCAATCCTATCATTGCCCTACCAAACGTTAGGTTGTAGTTATACGAAAGGTCGAGTACCTCTATCTGAGAAAGGGGAGCGAATGCATCGGGTGAAATTTCCTGGATTCCACAATCTGATAGATAGACACATTTTAAGAACGGTAGGTTTTCAAAGTACTTGTCGTTAAGTGTTTCAATGAAACAGTAACTCCACTCATTTTCCACAGTCTGATCCAAGGCTATCAATTGTTTTAGTGTGCCAAACTCTGGTCCAAAAGTACACGATGGACATCCTTCCAGAGCCAGATAGTTCAATTTTCTGGTGTGATTGACGGCTATTCTGATCGAATCATAGCTGTTAAAATTGTTTTGGGTTAAATCCAAGATAATTAATTCTGGTAAATGACGAAATGCTTCGGAGAATCGATAACTGTTAGGTATTGTATGTATTCCCGTATGTTTCAGATTCAGGTAGCGCAGATTTTGTAATCCTTTAAAAGCGTCGGCTTCAATGGCTTTGATACCATAATTATCTGAAAGATCAAGAGCAACGAGGTTTGTCCATTCTCGAAAAGTTCCATTATCTAGTCCTTCAACGTAATTTTTCGAAATATCTAGGCTACAATACGAACTGTTTCCCTCTATTTCAGATATATTCCTTACGTTTCTACTTCTGCAGTTGTAGTTTCTCTGTAAATCCAAAGGACAGTTGTCTTTAAGAGATACAATTTGAGCTGTACATGTTCCTCTTAAAGATCTGATATGAAATTCTTCTGTGTCACAGGTTATAGCATGATTTTTATGGATGAATTCCAGGAAAATCAACAGCAGACTCCTATATATAATGATCATCCTGTAAAGAACAAGAACGCAAATCATGTAGAATGATAAGAATTTTAAAAATTCGGTAATTGTATTATTATAAGAATCTAAGATTTCATATGTAATTTTCTCTCTTCCTGTGCTAGCAATTATAACATAAACTACCTGACAAATTAAATCAATATTATCACGAGAAGGATCTGAATGAAGCTGCATGGTCCATTAACCCTGTGTTGCGAGTAGTATGGTAGCTGCAGTGGCGAGTAACGCGGGTCCTATATTAAATCTATTGAATAATTTAAGGTGACAAGCAGGAAATTATAACGGGAATAAAAAGGGGAAAAAAAATTATATCGACAAGCGGAATTTAACATTAGGTCGCCATTTTGAAATGTAAGTTTTTAAAAGTGCTACATTATGCGTTAGTCAAAATTCAGCCGTCTTGACATTAGTAAAGTACAAATATTCATTGTTTTATTATATGAAAACGCTTCCACTTATTCTGAATAAGAATGGCGACGAAAACGTGAACACTCACCAGATGCCAACACAAACTGTTATTCTTTCTACTTGAAAACAGTATTGCAGAATTAGTGTATATAGCTCTCATCCAATGAAAATATCTAGTATCAAAATTAAATAACGAAAACCTAAAAAATACATCGAAGATTTAAACTGCAAGAAGAATAATAAAGAATATGATATTTTAAAATATTTAATATGTACCGTTAGGGATCGGTAACTGCTGCTGTTAGATGGAGAGAGACAGAGATAGAGACGGAGAGAAAGAGAGAATATACATATATATATATATATATATATATATATATATATATATATATATATATATATATATATATATATATATATATATATATATATATATATATATATATATATATATATATATATATATATATATATATATATATAACTGACATTTGTTACAATGTATCAGTCAACGAATTCTCTTTCATGTAATTAAGATAAATATATCTGTCTCCTTTTTTGAAGTTTTATCAAAAACTGATGGACCAAATTCCCTGGCATCAATCATAATGCTCAATGCACTTTCATATTTTCACGCCAACATGAAAGCAGCATCTAATCATCACGGTATCCTTAGTGTTACGACTCTGTGTTCATAAATTAAGTAATAGAAAGAAGCAAAACCAACAAGGTTTGTAAAACTCAACAAATAATTTAATTATCAATGTTATAAAACTAGCACTTAAGAGGAACGTACAGTATTATGAATTAAATCCAAAATAATCCTAATGAATTTGTATAAAATTCCAACACTACATTAAATATGTCTGCAGACTGATTTTACCACAAGAACAAAGGAAATTAGACTGATGAAATAATTGTCTAGTTCCAAGTTCTTATGAACAAGCACAAAGGGCGAAACGCAATTCGCTTTTACTCAATAAGTGACATTTTGAACATACCCCACATCGTACAAAAACCCACCTGACCTGTCCCATCCAATAGTATACATAGTAGATCTCAAATGGGTAATGATTTAATATTTAATTTATGAAACGAGTTAAACAATGTCCAGTTTTTGCGAGCCTTGACTAGCAAAAGCTAGACATTATTCAATGAGTTTCATAAAAAAAATTAATTTAATATTAAATCATTACCCATTTGAGATTCTTTTGATCATATAGTTTTTATTTCAGTGGAAATTATTTAGGTAGAAAGAAGAATGAATAATTTCGTTAATTCTGACAGACGATGCACCTTTCATTTGTTGTCCATAAAATATAGTTGCAAACAATGTTGAACTAGTAAAAGTAGCTTGTAGTTTGTTTTTTTACAAACTATAAATCAAAGGACAAGCTGCCATCTGAATAAACAGAACATTTTATAACGACAAAATCATTTTTTCAAAACACAATTATCAATGTGTGTGATGTCACATTGTTTGATACGGTGCACAGTAGGCCTAGAGTACATGTTTACCCCAAAATGTCACTTATCACAATTAAACACTACATTCTTGTGATTTTTACGTAAAATAGGATTTCTGGATGCAGAGATTCCCATATTTATTGTAATGTATTTGTGACCGAATATTTGTAGTATTTGTTCTGGAACAGTAGACTATAGAGAAGACGTTAACAAATTATTTTTAGTCGGATTTGCACCACATATTTTCTGCGTAAATATGATGTGATTGGATAAAGTTCTGTCCGTTGGGAGACCGGTTTATGTCCACATTCTTCTGTGAACAGAGGTGAGTTTATTTTCTTCTGTAAGTTAACATTTAAAGAGAATACTAACTCCTGAAAGTGCAATAAGTGTATTATAAGATATATATCAAAAGTGAAAAGAAAATAAAATATATCAGCTTCTTGTTTTGGGATATGATTGTTTGTTTTATTTTGTTTTTTCTTCTTTTTCTAGTTTTTGCTATTGTTGTTTCTTGTCCAATTTACATTTGAAGTCCAGGAAATAAAAATAACCATATGGAGCTTGCAGCCTTTTGAGAGATACAGATATGACATAAAGCCAAGCTGTTTAGTCTCTAACCCATATTTCACTCACTAATCATACATCAAAAGCAAAGAAATCAAAAGCTGTTGTAACAGTACGAAAGATATACAAGCTCTTTTTTACATAACCTGTATAACCAGTGAGAAAATCATGGGAAATTGAAGATTAAACCCTGCACAATGAGTGAAATTGTAAAGCGGAATCATAGCAGTAGAGTAGTTTGTATTACTGTGCGATGTTTAGGTTTCTTTCATTAAATGAACGACGCAACGTGTAAAATGTTCACTACAAGATTGAACTTCTTCTGTTTCAGTTGTGTTATTCCCATAATTCTAGGTTACTGCATTTGTATGGTGAAAATATGAACGAGTTGTTTGGAGCAACACTGCACGACCTTGGAAGTGCAGTATTATTCCGAAAAAAAACTAGTTCATATTTCTAATACAAATGCAGTAACTTTTTTTTTTATAACATCCTCATTTTTCTTTTGTACCGAAGGCCTAATTATAAAACATACACTACAAGAAACAAAGTAAATGAATTTCTGCTGTTTTCCAAAATAAATAAAACCCCGTAGATTCATCAACACACAGGAACAATATTAATACCACCGCCCAAAAAACTTTGAACCTCGTCGCGCGCTCGACATTAGTTTTAAAAAGAATTGTCATTTTTTTCTACTTAAAACTGAAATTTAGATTCATATTGTGAATGAATGCGAATTGCAACAACTTTTCCAGTTGGTATGGATAAATTTTGTTTGGGAGATTCCACTCAATTCTGCTTTTCTGCTGTCGATGGACTGGATTTATTAGCATTGTAAATTCAGCAAAAAAGTACATTGTGATTTGAGCAGGGTACGACCCACCTTTAATCAGCTGCATGTGTGTTTTTGTTCTGTCATTGACTCTTTGGAATCATAATGTGGGAAAAATATGAACTCTCTTAATTGAAATTATCAAAAAGACGCTATGGAATGTCACGTTCATTTAATTTTTGATTGCATTAAGGGGAGTGTGAATGCAGTTGGAAATGTAGTTGAAAGTACAGTACAATTTCGCGGTGTGTAATCAAGTTTTAGAACCCATGACGTAGCTCATGTAATTTGAATTTGCAGAAATAAGAAAGTGCATTTTGAGGAAATTCTAGATACAAAAATTTAATTATATTTTTGCCATTCTTATCACCAGCTAAAGAAGACATGTTTATTCCTTTGTCACTTGCATGCTCTTTGTAGCGACCCAGCTATGTAATGACCTCACTGTAGTATGGCTTCTATCGCTAGTCCAAATCCAAAGCGTTGTATCAGAAAAGTTAACATGAAAAATTGCAAAGCAGCTGGTGTGTGACAGTCCACTCAGCCAGTGGAAATAATAATTCTTTGTCAACTTGGCTTATTGACTATGAAGCCATTACTTTTCTACCAAAACCTTCAATTGCATATTTGTATTTAATTTAGTATTTTGACTTACAAAGTGGTACGTCTCTGATAGACATGCGATAGCCCTTGGCCTCAGTATGCTTTCCTATGTTATTTGATATACCCCAGAATGCACTGGATATAGTCTGAACAATTCCATTAACGAAAAGTTACGAATATTTCACCTAAATAACTCTTCAAATGACCAGAATGGTATTTTCAGTACTGCTTCTCTCACGTTTGTTGTGGACATTGCGTTCATTCATTTATTTGTTTGTGAGTTTAATTTGCGACTCAGGAAACTCGTCCACTTCGTTCACTTTATCATCTCTATTTTCAAATAGACGAAACAGCTTCTTTAGTTGATCCACAAACAAGTCTAATAAACTAAAACCCACAGCGTCTACGACATCAGTGTACGTGGTTTGTATACAAAATAGTTTCTAATACACTATACTATTTTTAGACACACATGTCGTGCAATATGAACCGTCCAGAGTGGAAAAATATTGCACAATTCGGACAATGTAAAGTTAACAGTGAAAAAAAAAATGAGCGCATAATAACATAAAAGAATGAATGAAATGCTTGTTTTAAGGATACAATTAAGATCTTATTGGCTGAGTATTGGTGCCTCGATCATTGTGCGTGGAATGTACTCTATAGATTAGGCATCGTGGGTCACATGACCTCGGGTCCAATATTTTCAATACTCAGTTAATAACCTATACAAGCGTTTCACATGAGGAGTTTGTCTCTTCGTGGCATGAAGTGTGAATTTGCGTTGGAAATGTAATCGTAAAAATTGGTACATATGTTTCGCAGGAGAAATCTGCATATTTGCTCAGTTCAGACGGGAAACGTGAGTTTCTCTTCTCTACAGACCCAAACGGGAAATTATAATTATTGGATGAACCAGAGAATCAAGTAAATTCTATCAGTTTAATTCCTAAAGAGCATGGCAGGCAAAAGTATTTTCAATTATGCCAGCGTACTGTGAGCTCAAAGTTTCATCCGTCCTTTTTTATACAAATTTAAGAAAAGCCATCATAGACAGAGTGATAAAGTTCCTGCTCAATTTTTTTACCCACTCACCC
>JAECUM010066896.1:0-21932 GCA_016617855.1 Megalonaias nervosa | reverse complement strand
AAAGGCGGTCATGTAAGAGAAATGTCTTGTGAATAGGCAAAAGACGAAATGAGAATGCAGATTTATAAAATCATATAATGTCATTCCCTATGAAATCCAGAAAGTTAATTTTATTTTTTGTCTCAGTCCAGATATATTAGTGTCTTGTGTATTATTCTTCATAAAATGATTGAAGTACATGATCCAAATTCAGTGTAAGGAAACGTTCTTAAGTTTGTACATACTTTAGAGATTTGTGTTTTGAATTTCACTGACCTCTGATACAGTATCGGGTTTTTAAAAATCTGGTTCTAAAATTCTAAAACAAGTTAATGTCACTATGCTGCTGTTTTAAGCTTTCATTTTTATTAGTTTTCAAATATTAGTGGTATTTTATAAATAGATTAATTCGATATAATAATAAAAAACCAAAAATATGTACATTTTATATTTCCAGATCATTTTGAATTCCATGCACAAATACCAGCCCAGGGTCCATATTGTCAAATTCTCAGAGGAGACGAGACTTCCGGTTGCGTCTCTGGAAGGAGAAGAATATAAAACATTTGCATTTACAGAATGTATTTTCATTGCAGTCACCGCCTACCAAAACCAACTGGTAAATTTGAACTCTCTAAAAGCCGACGACAAAACAATCGACATTAAAACAAAAACATTTTAGATGATATCAAAATCTATCAGAATTAGGTTAAGAATATCTTAGCGACAAAGTAAGATATCAGAGCATAAATAACGAAGCTAAATTCTTGTCAGGTTAAAAAAATCAGGCTTGGCATTTGCAATTTGTATTCGCACGAGATATTGCACATGGAGGGATATCGCATTTCTATAATAAATATGTTTTGTTATACATTCAGTTATAAAATATATAATATTACAGGCATGCCATTTCTATTCAAGAGTTTGTAACATTCAGTTTATCTTGTTACATTAATACCCAAAGTATGGTAATTTTTTTAAAGTTTGAATCGAAATTGAATCAACCTGAGTCAGCTTTGTATAAGCTTTTGTATATAGAAAACCACTATTAATGCTTAAAGCCTGTGGTTATCTAATCGATTTGCTTTCCTTCTCAGATAACGAAGTTGAAGATTGATAGCAATCCATTCGCCAAGGGCTTCAGAGATTCTAGTCGACTTTCAGACTTCGAAAGGCAAGTATTTTAATATTTCATTGATACAAAATAAGAAAATTGAATGAAATTTTGTATTCTTAAAAGTTTCTATTGACAAAGAAAATGTGCACAAAATCTTCCATTCCTTACTTGGGGCGTATTCGTTTTTATTATAAATAGTTAAAATACAGGTGAAACAAATAGAGAATTGCATAGTATTGAAAATTACGTGAATCAAGAATACTACAGCGTAAACATTTCATGGAAAATGCGTTAGTCAATTGTCCAATATACGTAAATTTGAATATTACTTTTTTCAGAGAGACAATGGAAGGTTTGATTCAGAAACATTCCTATTCCAGATCACCACTTCGCACATTCTCTGAACCCGATTACGAAGAAGCCTTAAAACAGAGGGAGGAACATATTGCTAGAGGTAATAATTATTGAAGGAGTAGAAGATTACACAGCTAAATAATTAGCTTGCTTTTGTCAGCAGCTTTGAAACAAAAGAGTTTTTTTTTTTTAAATACAGAATATGTCAGAGTCAATACATGAAAAAAGTGATTACATAAAGAAATAATAATAATAATAATAATAATAATAATAATAATAATAATAATAATAATAAAATTGTATATTGGTTTAAAAACTTTTTGAACATAAACACTACTGCATCTTCATATTAAAGTGAGGGTTGCTGCAGTTAAATATCACTTTATATTGTGTTCATTACTTTTCTTAATGTGCGAAATGAAGGGTGACAAATTTATTTTTTGTTTGCATGTTTTTCTGTGTAGTATTATATATCGTACTATATTACACATCAAAGTAATTCCACAATATATAGGACCAGTATCGTGTAGAAACAGAAGGATATTAACATTAGTCCTGAGCAATACAGCTATATTGAATAGCTTAGTGCGACAGGAACAAAGATTGTGGTGCCGGTTTAATAATGCAAAAATTTTCGTAATATGATATGTTGTCCCGTATCCCATTGTCGGTCAGTATAAAGAATCATAACAGAGATCTATAAAGGCAAGTGGATTTTTCCCCGATGAATCTGATTGACTTTAACATTTTGTATCCTCATATCCCAAACTGTATTGGTAAACCATGACCACCTCGTGAGCCTGGAGATCATCTTGCAAAGTGTTAGTTTCCGGTTTTCGGTTGACTGGTTCTTGGGTGTCTAGGGTACGCTAATATTTGGTTTAAGGTGGTGCGGTAACAGAGTAGTGTTGGACACGCGCTATGGTACATACCATCAATAAACCTTTCATGAGTCAGTTTTTTTCCTATTGTGTTTCTACCATCAAACTCACATCACAAATAATGCTAGCCGTTGTCTGTTAAAAACAAATGGATGGTAACTGGTGTCAGTGTGGGATGTTTTGATCATATTGCCCGCAAATCGGGGTAATTTTACATCAATACGCTATTATCGTGTCGCCACAGTGATAAATGTTGGAAAGAGGATATAACAATTTAAAAGACACTTAAATGGAGATGTATGGGCATTGTGTATCTAGGTAGTCATTCCGGGTCCACTTGCTTGAACTTTGTTTCTTGTACTGGAGATAAATTGTTATCGGGGTTGCATTTCCGGAAAGGAGAAAATACATTATTTGTCACCCATTTTCAGTTCCACAGAAGTGACACCAAGAAAAACAACTGGTAATTACTATCTCTGACCTGACGTCTCCGAATTTTCATGAAGTCGGCATTTGCACTCCACGAAAATTTATTTATTGGAATATTTTATTTATTGATTTTATCTATCTATCTATCTATCTATCTATCTATCTATCTATCTATCTATCTATCTATCTATCTTTCTAGATTGATAGATTGATAGATCGATAGATAGATAGATAAATATATAGATAGATAGATTACTTGATACGATTTCGGCTGATAGATACATTATATTTTATGGATATTGTCCATATACATGTTCCTCAGATTTGTATGAACTTCAGCTTTCTTCTACCCAATTGTTTCATATACACCATATTATTGTATCTATGTCCGTGAGTGACTAACTTTGCTACTGAATAAGGACTAAACCACTGGTTGAACCTCGAGTACGTAGTCATGGCATTATGTTACAGCCATATTTCTTAACGATCTGCTGCATTTACCGTAACCATGCATTGAAACTAAGTTTAACAAACGGCACTGTTTCTTCTCAAAACCAACATTACCACTTGCCATTTAAAACCATGTGGCTGTTGCTAAACCTAATTACGCGGAAGACACGTGTCCATTAAAATAAAATTCATAAGTCTTTATCAGGTTTTGTCTCTAATATATTTTCAAATCGTTCAGCTGCAGTACGCTAAATTTGATTCTGAGAAGAAAAAAGCCATATTCTTTTTGTTTGCTTTCAGTAGCCATTTTGCAACAAGTGTGATATCTTACTGTTTTTGTTCAATATCAATGCATGTGACGTACTTTTCGTATTATTTAATGTTACCTTAGCTGACAAGTTCCCTGCTATTTTATTGATGATGTCAATCTCCACGTTAAGAGTAAAGGTAACTGTAACTACCTCAGTCACCACATGACTTGAGATCAGTCCAATCGTAACTTTAGATGTTCTGCTTTAAGTCATATTCAGTTATTAATTGTTGAAAAACAATTCTTAAATAACCGTAACTCCATTTAATTTCCAGCTGCCCATGACGGCCATAACGTGTCTTCACCTTGGCGGCCAATTCCAACCACCTTGCCTGTTCCTGTGTCTGGAGATCTGCCTTTGTTTTCTTTATATGGTTCTATGATTACCCATCCACTATACAGCAGTACAAATCACGAACTTTTACTTCGGAACCAAATTTACAAGGGAGCTTTACATCCAAGTGTGATATCTGGACTATATCAAAAGGCCATGCTTCGCCATCACCCTTATTTACCAGTGGAAAAATTACGTGATGCTAGATCTTAGCACGGGCTGTTTTTCCCGTATATACTACACTGAATAACAAACATTTGATTGTGATTTTATTTCCCATCTCATCATTAAATCTGAAGACTTTTCATCAAGCTCACTTCATGTCCTCCCAGAGTGTTTACTTTCTCAGAGCATTGTTGCAGTTAACGGGAGCCTGAAACCATAAATTTCCTACTAGTACGGGTCATATTACCACAGTGATCGAGGGATTTCTTGTCCTATGTTTTCACTTAGTAATTGTCATCACTTCAAAGACAACCTGCATCTGCTTGTCTGGAACATACTTATTTCCTATTCGATTGAAGAACATTTGAGAGAGAGAGAGAGAGAGAGAGAGAGAGAGAGAGAGAGAGAGAGAGAGAGAGAGGTTTTAAGAAGTTTGGGTACCTAGGCACAAACTCTAACCTTAAAAGTAACCAGAATTGCGCCTCAATCTCTCAGTCTCATATACAGAGTATTGCATTGCATTTCTATGTGCATGTGTGTCATTTTGTTAAATTTATTAATATAGTACTAAACTGCTAACACAGCCGACACTGAAATTTTGTTTTTGGGCCGCCGCGGGGCCCCCTGCTGCGCGGGGCCCTAGGCACGTGCCTCGCGTGCCTATGCCTTAAAACGGCTTTGAAATAGAGAGAGAGATGGATGGGGGAGGGACAGAAAATTAGTTTTATTTTGATGGTGTGCCCATAAAAACACATCCATGTTATTTGTCTTTTTGAAGATTAACTAAAAATATGAAAAATGGCAGTAAACAAGGTTACGATCTAGATATTTTTTTCATTACCAAGAGTTACATCCCTTTGTTTATTCGCATTCTGATCCAGTCGCTTGTGGCTTGCATATATCGTTAATTTGACAATTTATTTAGAACCTATTATGGGCCTTTTTTAAAGATCTTATTTTCTAGGTTAATACTGGTCAAACTGGTATGCAGTTAATTTATTTTCCTTATTTTAGATATTTTAAAATTTGTTTCCCCCTTATTTTATATATTTTTTTTATTGTTGTTTCTTTACTGACCCAGAGGTTCTCTTCTTTCTTGAAGACCTCTGAAACCAAACGAAGCATCGCACATGAATTCATTGTACAACTACTATCTATACTTTTTATTATATTGTAGATTACTGTATGGTGCTAATTTCATGACGTATGTGAAGATGCTAGGTTGAAATATAAACAAATAAATTGTTCTTTGTATAAATGTTGAGTGTAAAGTTGCATATGTGTTGAAAATATTGTTTTATTTCAACAAACATTAAACTAAGTGTTTTTTGAAGCTCTTGTGCAGTAATATGATGACAAACAAACATGTTCTGGTGCTGGTTGTTTTATTGTTCACTAAAATTGACATTGGTTCTTATTGTTTTGTATCAATAAAAAGATTCATTACAAAAGCGAGTAAAATCTTTTATTTTATGCCCATAATTTAACAGCTGAAGGTAAAATTTTCCTGAAGCTGATTTGAAACCTTTTATATCATATATGTATTTGATACAGATTTTTTTAAATTACACACTATTTAATCTTATGTGCTTGATCTGGCGTTTTGACACAGCTGTTCAGTCCTTATTATCATATCACCAATCCAGATTGGAACTACTTAGGTGCCTTCTTTGACGTTCGCGCATAGATAGTTGTAGACGCATTGAATCGAACAATTAAAAAAGATACAATTAAAAAGTACGACTATCGTACATAAAAGCGGTGTTTTTGCAGCATCATTCCTGAAACATCGACCAATTAAAAAGCTCAACAATTGAGCATTAACGAGTCGCAAAAGCTCTTAGTTAGCATAGGCGACTTTAATCCTTCTCAGCCAGACGTTTATAAATCCAAGTTCATTTCTAATGTCATTATTACAATAAAGCTGACAGTATTTAAAAAGCGTAAAGTGATGATATATAATAAATCAAAATCGCATTCGTAATTTATACTGTGTCGGGGGAAAGAATTCACATGATATGGCGTATGAGTACGTCCCGGCCACACGGATTCGACGTATTCCTACGCCATATCAAACTCGTTCCTTCCGCCGACTCATAGCAAAAGACACATGCAGTTTTGTGTATAGATTTATAGCTGTCAAGAATGATGCCACCTAGCAACAGTTGCATAATGGTTACGTTATAATTAGACGCAGTGTACAGTATGAGTTGAGAGTTGATCGATGGATATAATCGGAGTGAATGAATAACAACAACAAACACACTTTTTTGTCTTTAAACTTTCAAACTCGAATCGATAGCCCAAGATCATTCTATATTATTTACTGTAACTTATATCTGAGTTCAATGTTATCTCATCAGTTAATATACGCTGAGGACATACCATTAAAAAAATAATTTTATCATGTCAAAAACTCTGTGATAAAAATTAACTTGTTTGCACCCACGCTTGCATACATACACACGTGCAAACGGATAGGAGCACAAATATAATATTTAATCACAAATAATTCTCTGCTAACACTGGTATAAATTCTTTCTCCACTTCTCTTGGTTATCCAAGGTTCCATTTCTTTAGATGGCACCATGTTGACCTATCTATCAGCTCATCTGCCCTTTCTTCTTGAATCAAGCTATTGATGCATCACCCATGAATCATAGATCTAAAATGCAAACATCCACTTTCTGTTTTCTGACTTGTTACCGTAATGTGTGGCAGTATCTCAATTCATTTACCTGCGAAGGAGAATTACTTTTCATACTTCTTACCACTGTGTATGGCAGTATATCAATTCATTTACCAGCAAAGGAGAATTACAGTTCATACTTCTTACCTCTAGGCATATCATTATGTCAATTCCTTTACCTGCGAAGGAGAATTACTTTTCACACAATATTCATTTCAAGTAAAATTTGTCATCAATTCATAACGTTCCCTGCGGTCAACTCCAATGAGATGACTTCATGACCGAATCATTTTCACAATTCTGTTTCCAAGCATATATTCACTATAAAGAACTTTCTTTACTGGACTAGTAGAAATAATCCCATCGAGGTATCAAAATGGCTTTAAAGTTTAATTTCATATGCTTCAATGTGGGGACCATACACGTGTTTCTTGTATCAAGGGTAATTGAAGTCCGAGCCCAAATGACGAGGATTTCAACACACCCGAGTAACTCGGCGAATTTGATACTTAAATAAAAAATACAGTCTCTATTCTTACCCAAAATGGCAATCAGCCTTGCTTTTTTTAATCAATATCGAAACAACAGTTTAAAAACCGATTGCTGAATTTATTGAAGCTGTCAGAGAGATTTGCCAAGTATAAAAACAGATGATATAATTTAGACATTGCTAGGGTTTTCAAGATTCCTATTTTACAATATGGGTTAAGAATCCTTTCAAGGAACTGACTTCATGCATTTCCAATTTCTTACAATTTTGGGTCAAAATGCATGCTAGAAATACGACTGAAGTTTGTTCAGAAATTAACACCCAAAACTATAAAAAGAGTTCCCATTCCTATTTGGGGTTGCGCGCTCTGCATAAGTGAAGTCTTCTGTTTTTCATACTCCGGAACCAAATAATTTTCGTTTTGACTAAATCAATGTAATCCTGGAGATTTGAACACAGAACCTTAGTACACAGAGGGACTTATTTGTATAGTTTAAATCGATCTAAATCCTGGAGACTTCAACGCAGAACCTAAAGTACACAGAGGGAATTATTTGACTTATCTAAATCAATGTAAATCCTGTACACTTGAACATAGAACCTTTGTTACACAGAGGAATTTGTTCATAGGCTCTAAGGTACACAGGGGCATATGGTCTAAAACAATAAAAATCCTGGAGACCTGAACACTGAAACTTTAGTGCACGGAGGGATTTATTCAGACTCTTTATCACACAGAGGGACGTATTTGTCTAGTCTAAATCAATATAAATCATGTAAACTTGAACACAGAACAGCTAGTACACAGAGGAATTTGAGCATAGAACATTTAGTACACGGAGAGATTTGAACATAGAACATTTAGTACACATAGGGATTTGAACATAGAACATTTAGTACACAGAGGGATTTGAACAGAGAACATTTAGTACACGGAGGGATTTGAACAGAGAACATTTAGTACACGGAGGGATTTGAACAGAGAACATTTAGTACACAGAGGGATTTGAACAGAGAACATTTAGTACACAGAGGGATTTGAACATAGAACATTTAGTACACAGAGGGATTTGAACATAGAACATTTAGTACACAGAGGGATTTGAACATAGAACATTTAGTACACATAGGGATTTGAACATAGAACATTTAGTACACAGAGAGAATCATTCAGAGCCTCTTCAGTGCCATCTATAATGAATGATATATCATCCTCATGTTGTGAGATAAGACATTCTATATCAACCATTTTAATGCCTCTGATGATCATATTAAACACTATCATTATGGCTAATATTTATACGTATGTAAGGGGAAAGTGGGTCTTGTTTGTTTGATTTTCTTGTTAGCATCCTATCCCTTTTGAGAAGATATAAAAATGACAGTTAAAAATCTTCACCCAACTGCTGTGATTTCTACATCAAAGGATTACATATATCATCATCATCATCATCATCTTTTGTAACCTAATAGACACACCTGCTTGAAATGTATTTGATCTTAATGTTTATTTCTTTATTTTGTTCTTAATAATATATTAAATACCAACAGATACAAGTGCATAAACTTTATTTTCTTCTACCAAGCATGTACAGTTTATTCCATTAATTTCCATCTACCAAGCTGTACAGTTTTTTCCATTAATTTCCCTCTACCAAGCATGTACAACTTATTCCACTAATTTTCCTCTTCCAAGCATATACAATTTATTCCATTAATTTTCCTCTACCAAGCATGTACAATTTATTCTATTAATTTTCCTCTTCCACTCATGTACAATTTATTCCATTAATTTTCCTCTACCAAGCATGTACAATTTATTCCATTAATTGTCACACGCAAGCACTGCCAGTCACAATGCTCTTCGACATGCTATCAATCTTTCATTAAGGTTTTGGTAGAATTTCAAATTATTGTGTTTTTTATTGTTGCCAGTCGGGAGAGGCAAACGTGCATTGTGAGGAAAAACTTGTGTATTATGCTGTATTGACAACTGGATCCAATAGTTATTTATACAGGTATCAAGGTGTCCGTAAATATAGTAAACACGTGACGACTGTTTGAGAAACGATCTCAGACTGCAGTTAAAAGATGAATATTTTCATGTAAAACACCAACTGGCCAATGTGACATGCATGTATCTTGGATACAATATAAATGGAAGAATGAAATTATTTAAATTAAACATATAAAAGAAAATATAAAACGAAACATCGCCAATCGTTGTCCATATTAGTTCCTAAACTGCTGAAAGGCAGGAATTTTCAACCGCCATCCTGCTTCAGGTGTGCAACTTGGAATCAAATGTTTCCGGAAAACGAATGAAGTGGATCATGAAAGAATGATATGCATCGAAGTCACATCTTTAAAGAATAAGTCATCCATTGAAACAAGTCCATCGCTTAAATTGGAATCAAATGTTTCCGGAAAACGAATGAAGTGGATCATGAAAGAATGATATGCATCGAAGTCACATCTTTAAAGAATAAGTCATCCTTTGAAACAAGTCCATCGCTTACATGAATGATCTGTACAAAATTACTCCTGGCATAAAAGTAGGTGTAACGGCGTTAAACGCGATTACGTTACATATTCCACGAGTGACGCATATTCTCACTTTTATAATGTAACTCCAAAGTAATCGATAATGTGTGAAATTGCTCCAAGGCTCGGCCTGGAATGATGTTATTGGTTCAGCTCATGTGGCCAGCAGCTGCTGTCTCTTCCATGTAGATCTTACAAAATGACAACTATATAACATTTTTAAGACATGCAACCGACTGCTGAAATTTCTTTTACATCTAGCAGGAAATATGCAGTTACGTACACCGAAACAATATTAAGGTAACAGCTGAATTCATGTTTTTTCTCTGAAAGCATTAATTCAAAAATGTATTTCAGTTACCCAGTCTTCAAATAGCTTGCATATATGGTTGAATTTCTCGTCGTTGGGAATATTATTTCAAATAACTTCAAACTTGTGATGGAAATAAAACACATTATTAAGACGTTTAAACATATTGTGAAGTCTAAATGTCCAGCTCAGTTTCTTGTAACTTGAAACCTAGTTGTTGAATCACACTACGTATTTTTCTGAACAAATATATTTTTAATGACACATATAACATATAAGCAATTAATAACAGTATAAAAGCATTATTATTTTTTCAGGCAATTATTTGTTCTTCTCACCTGGTTATTCAAAATGTTATACAGCTTGTAATATCCACAATATTAATACAGCGGAAGTTTCATTTGCTATCGGTTTTAAAGTCATTTGGGTAGGATAAAACTACTTTCAACTTATTAAATAAAAATTGTCTAACATATCAATAACTTCAATTATTAATTACTACATGTGATAACAAAGGAAAAGAAGAGGAAAAAAAAGAAACAAATAAAGAAGTCGACACATGCTATGAAATATATAAGACACCATTCGATGTATTCACAGACGTGCTGATGTGGCATCTGTGAATACTGATGTCGATACTATATATCTGGGATATAAAATAAAAAAGCCATAAAAAATAAATAATCAGAAAACCATAAAATAAGTAAAACCTAAAGTTTCAATAATGTTGTAACAAGCAAGGCGTCTAACAGCACGTCACTACAGAATGAATCAGATAATCTTGCGAGAATCTGGTTTAAAGTCGATGTTTCCCTTATATCCAAAGACCTCAGAACATCAGTCCTTGTAAATTTCAGGGTTCTTTAAGGAACCAAAATCACCAATAATTTTCCTGTTATCAAACATCGACCACACATTCAAGAGACTCTAATTTCACACTGACATAGATTTTCATGCTTCTCATTCGTATAATTCATCAGCATGCTTTCATAGCCGCATATCCGTATTTCATGCCACATGCTGCAGAATATGCTTAAAACACCTAATCTTCAGAATTATTCACATCTCACACGACTAAAGACTTGTATCTGAAAATATCCCGAGAATTCCTTGAAAATGAACCCCATCTCGTGAATACTGTACATTATGACGCTGCTCCTCGTAACTGGCAAATTACACAGTTCAAGAAATACGTTTCCATCACAGATTCCCCTTAATCTAATACATAGTCACTAAAATCTAATAAAGCGTTAAACGGATACGTAAATGTAAACAGAATACCCTAGGTTTGTTATAATACAACATATTTTGGTGTCGATTAATTAAAACAAAGCAGGAATCATGGAGATTAAAGCCATCATTATTTGCATGAACTAAATGTATTCCAGTGTTGGAACCTTTACCTTTCAAGAAATCAAGTTTTTCATATGTCGCTGGAGTTCCCGATACTTTCGGAAAATTATTTGAAAAAATTTCAAATTTTGAACCAAACCTTAAGTTTTAATATCCAGCTCTGGTGATTGTCTCATGATATCTAACGCTTAGAGCTTAGATATAGACGTTAACACGATCTAGCCATGTTTACACTGGATCCTTCAGCTAACACTTCCTTCTTAATGTAGATTTACCCATGTCACATATTGTCGTCTCTCTCTGATGACAGTTGTTTCTGAGATCGTACAACACGCGTTTTTCTTGCTCAAAGGTATAGGGGTTCCATAAAAAATAATCGTCAATATCAATATAACTTACTTGACTATAAGGCAGAAATTTCCCGCTGTTAAATTGATATTTTTATCTGTTGGGCTGCCTTAGGTCGAATAAGTGCAGTATGGTTGATATATGGAGTTTCAGGTAATAATGGCATGAAAGTACCGAGGACATCAGAAACTAGTTAAAGGACTTGTTTTAGCACCTCATCGTACTAAATGCCACGAGAATGCCTGAAATAATGTCATTTATATGTAAGGAAAGAAAGACTATCGGGTGTCACAGCAATTAATAACAGTGGCTTTGCCGTGGGCAGCTTCATATTGAGTACAGGGATTTACAGATCATAAATAACTTGCTCTATGAAGTTTCACACTCCCGCTGAGTCCGATCGCTGTAGAAGGTATCAGACTCGTGTGTAAGACCGTACGCTAAAAACCGGAAAAGTTGAAGCAGGTGAAACCGTTAAATATGGTTTATTGAAATGGCGTGACTTTAGCGCTACGGCGGTGTTTTTCTTTTGAGAAGAACGTTTGATTAATATTTAATTACTTTGGGACGTATGTTTCTGACTTGCTGAAGAATTTAGTACAAGTTGAAGACTGTATGTCCAACACAGAGTGGCCATTTGTCCAGGTTCATTGGCCCCGTTTTCATAAAATTTCTCGCTTGGCACAGTACTCAGCTCAGAATTGTATTTTTTCAAAATATTAATCAAGTCAGGTATAAGGATACTTTGTTGATGACATAAATTAAATACAGAATTCACGTCTTAATGTGTTCCGCTGACTACTATAAGGTACATTATTAAAATGATGTCTTAGAACTGAGTTGAACACACTCGTTTGTAGGCTTTTTTGTGTGATTTTACTTCAAGGCTTTCATTTTTCTTTCATGATTGTCTATCTAGATTCATTTTCAAACAAATCCGCTAAAGACTATATCAGTTTGTTTATATGGATGTTTGGCGTATTAAAAACTTCGCAATTACCTTGAAGCCGTTCAATTTTGATCAGATTATATGCTTTCTTTACTCGCATTCTAAACGCTTTCTCTACCAGCATCATGTCCACTGTTTAAACTGAATCTCTCTTTACCAATAAAAAACCACACAGTTTGATATAAAATTGAATTCTAAATAAGCACACGTTTGCTATGGTTTCCAGGTTTTGTTGTGAGCAAAGTTTATAATCAGATGAATCAAAAACATACTTTCTGATGCAAAGCTCTATGAACTCCGTCATTGGGACAATTATGCATCTTATCTGATACTGCAAGTCACTGTAAGATGGTAGACACCCCACCCCCCACCCCCGCTCTGCTTTCTAAATCGGCTATGTTTCACCATTGGCAGTGTCAACGTTTATAAAGTTTTCTTTTTAAAAGTCCTAAAATTATTGCAGACCATAATTTTAACAAAAATAATTTTAAAAAACGAGACCATCTGCCTGTAAGTCTTTTGTTCTCTTAATGTTATTTCGAAATTTTACAAAGATCAATACGTTGTCATACTTAGGGCTAGACAAAGATGTTTCCGAATGAGGGCATACATTATTACCAAAAGTGTTTGGAAATCACCCAGTTTTTATGTTGTTGGCATATTTGCACCGAGATTGTGTGCACGCTATTTATATTTTTGCAAATATGTTTCAAGAGGCAGACTATATTTAAAACAACATTCAGGTCACCTGCATGTGTGTGTTTTTAAGCTTTTACTTTTTTTTCTAGCAAGATAATTAGGTCATTTATGAGTCTCTGCAAGGGTATGGTAGACGCTACATATGCTTAATTATCAAAAATAAACAAACAAAAATAACGAACCAATCTGAACTAATTCCAATGAAAATGTACGGAAATAAAAAAAGAAAGAAGAAGAAGGAAGTTGATTATTAGAATAGGTGCTTAATGAGTTTAATGACTATAATGAATCAAAAGAACAATAAGCGAACTCTTCATTTAGCCTATCACAGCAGGTTGACCTTGGGAAATTGCATTGAACTTTAATCATGTCTGCTTTCAATTTGGTCATAGTAGGGGATTCCCAAACGGTATTGCTGAAGTAGAACATGACGAAAACCCGAAAACAAAAGAAATGATATAAATACGAACGAAGATTAACTTGAACTGAACTAGAAAATGAACCAAAAATGAACGAATTGTACCCGAAAATAAGCGTAAATTAATCCAAAATGGGGTAGAAGTGTCCCAATAAAAATGGTATTACTAACAAGAGATAGTAAAGTGTAATATATCTGCACTTAGATAATGTGAGTTATTTGCAAAGTGATTGGAATATGAAACGTTATTGAACTATAAAGGCAACTTAGATGACTATGAAGTGAGTTTTTAATTTATTTGGCATATAACATCGTCACGAACGACTCTGGTTGGTCACAGCTGCATTCCCTATATGTGTAACTAAATTCTGTTCATGTAGGTGTGTCCATGCTTTTATGACGACTGCCACCATCTTCTCAGAAAGGATCCATCTTCATACAATGTTCGTCGCTGATCAAAAGAACAATACTGTATATTTTGACATTTTCGTCGAAGACTGACTTCGTAAAAATATATATAAAGTGTCTTTTTCTAGTGAATTACATTTATCCTTGGTAAGATTGCACGTGAGATTATTATCACAATAAATAAACCACGAATCGAGCTTTAACCACATGTTTGTTGACAATTTGTAATGATTGTGAACCTATTAGAGGATTGCTAAAGCTACGTTGTTACGAGTCTATGCTCTTAAAATAAAGTAAGAGAAAAGTGTGAAGACAACAAGCTTTGTAAAATTTAGCAAATAATTTATTTCCCCAGAATAAAAACTGAAAAATGAGAAAAAAGAACTTACGGTATTACGAATTAAATCCAAAACTAGTCCAAGAATTAAAGATACAAGTCCTAGTAATAAAACGTCCTGAATAAAGCTCAGTTCAAATCCCGAAGAGATCCAAAATTGAAGGCGATGACGTGTATGTTATAGCCTGCAAAGTGCTGATGTGTCAACAGTCTCTTGTTGAATCACAGAAATATTATTCCATGTTTGAATTCAGCATAAATTTCAATGAATGTCTTTATCGATGAATTTTATCATGGCACTTTTGTATTTCCAGATATAATCGCTTGAATTCAATAATTTGAAGAAAAGAAAATAAAATTCAGCCCAAACTGGTCACAACATAATACAACTTTAAGTGCTAGATGTTAAAGCACGACTGGTAAAATCCTCACAGTCACAAGATAATATTGTTCTCTGCTTGACCTCAGGTCACAATTAGCTTTTTCTAAAAACAACCATTACCTAATGGAAAATAACCTTCTAGAATGATCTAATAAGCCTTGTTTATTTACAACACAATAGCCTATAAAATTCGCTTAGGAATTTCCAAAACCCTGAGCCAAATCAACATATTTACTCCTGTTACCTGTCTAGGCTCGTACAAAAGTAACAAGAAAAGAGTGAAGACAACAAGCTTTGTAAAATTTAACAAATAATTTATTTCCCTAGAAAAACAATGTGAAAATGAGAAAAAGGACTTACGGTTTATGAACCAAATCCAAAATTAATCCAAGAATTAAAAGATAGAAGTCCTATCAGTGAAAAGTCCTAAACGAATCTGTGTTCGAGTCCCGATGAAATCAAAATGGAGGGTGATGACGTATGTCATGACCTTTAAAGTGTTGCCGTGTCAACAGTTCCTTGTTGAATCACAGAAAATAATATTCCAGTTTAGAATTTCTGAATAAATTTTGATAAATTTCCTTGTCCAAGAATTTCTGTATGAGCACTAGTATTTTCCAGGGAAAGAATAAATAATTCCATAAAATAACAATTCAAGCAAACTGGTCACAACAAGACACCTTTAAGTGTCGAAGATTTTTAGCCCAACTGGCTAGTTCTTCTCAAGAAAACAGTTATACAGCATGTTAAGACGCAAAACAGATACCATATGAGGGTCACGTGGCCACCTTCTAGAACAACGTAGAATATTTTTTACATGCTAATTATCACGAACTCTAGGTATGGCCTTGATTCTTACTCTTTGAATGAATAAAAATTTTTTAAAAGTTGTTGACTAGAACTCTATCTGATTTCTAAATCAAGGTCAGAAACTAGATACAATGTTTCAACTACTGGTTGTTTATCAGGTCAAACAGAGCTGAACTGAATTTCTAAAACAAATATCAAATCCAGTAGACAAAGTTATCATTACAATAACATGTAATGGAATAAAATTAAAAAATTTAAAACTAACAAGCAAATAATTAAATTACATATACATAACACTCCTTCTTGTTTACCTGAATAATAATTCTGTTAATACACATAGTTATTATTAGCTATTATTAGTTGCTTACATAAATCAAAAAAAAAAAAGTCAGTCAGGTCAAACAGAAATGAACTCAGTTTTGGACAAGGTCGAGCCCAGCATACAATGTTACATTACAATAGTATGTAATGAAATTAATTTTTTTTAAAACTAACAAACAAACAATTAAATTAAATATACATAACAACATTAAAAATCCAGATCACACACACACACACACACACACACACACACACACACACACACACACACACACACACACACACCCCTATTAGAGGAACAACGATTTATTCGATAAATATTTTTAAAGCACAAACAACATTCCTTCTCCAGGCATTATTTACACATTGTTATATGTGCATTTAATTCATTTAGCTAAGAAGAATCCAGTCGTATGTTCCAGATTAAAATGAGTTACCATGCTATAAGAAGGGATAGCTAAATTGACCGAGTTCCCAAGATGGACGATTGATGACTGAATAACATGCCTGTGCTGACTGGCAAAGGTTTATCATGGGCAATTTGTACTAATGTATTAAAAATATGTAGCTTTTGAGCGTGATTACGAACTTAGTATCGTTTACTGAAACAGAGTGGAGGAATTGGATTCGAAATGATTGAAAGATTACGAATTACACACTGAATTTGTATCCATTAATGTTAGTGAATTTTGCAAGCTATATGGAACTTTTTGCTGATTTTCAGAATGGATCCCCCTCCATAATTCTGTAGAAGCATTATGTGGTTGCTTTTTTACATCAGAGATCGCTAAAAAAAAAAGGTAATATGAATTTCTTGCTGGATAATTTGGTAAAGTTATGGGATACTGCATGCTGGAGTTGCTATAGACATGAATGGTAAGGGATGTTGGTTGATGGAGTTGCTATAGACATGAATGGTATGAGATGTTGCTTGGTGAAGTTGCTATAGACATGAATGGTGTGGGATGTTGCTTGATGGAGTTGCTATAGACATGAATGGTGTGGGATGTTGGTTGATGGAGTTGCTATAGACATGAATAGTATGGGATATTAGTTGATGGAGTTGCTATAGACATGAATGGTATGGGATATTGGTTGATGAAGTTGCTATAGACATGAATGGTGTGGGATGTTGCTTGATGGAGTTGCTATAGACATGAATGGTGTGGGATATTAGTTGATGGAGTTGCTATAGACATGAATGGTGTGGGATGTTGCTTGATAGAGTTGCTATAGACATGAATAGTATAAGATGTTGGTTGATGGAGTTGCGACAGAAGTCTTGGGATATTGCTTGCCAGAACTGCTATAGACATGAATGCTATAGGATATTGTTTGTTGGAGTTGCTATATACATGAATGGTCTCTCTTTTAGTGTTAGATCTGGTTGGCCTGGTGTCAGGATAATGTGACTGGGTCTGCGGCATGATGCCCCAGTGCTAGATATCACTTAAAACTCCCACACTGCAGACATCGTAGCGATATGACTGAAAAACTGTTACTGCTACATTATAAATTCAAATCACACACACACACACACACACACACACACACACACACACACACACACACACCTATGTGTGTATGTATATATGCATGTATGTATGTATATATGCATGTATAAATGTTGTAATAATAAATGCTGGTAATTTAAACTTTGTCAAAGGAACCAATACCAAATTAACAGGGAAAAATGGAAGTGTTAAAGCAGTTTTTTTTTTTTTTTCAAGTCCTTTTAATAGGACGATGAGTTTAAGCTGTGTTACAAAGGTCTTTACTATACTGCCCGCCTGCGAGCTATCGTCATATATTTTTAAATTCATCAGATCATTTTAAAAAATTGTACCTAAAAGATTTTATTAGAACTAAAAGTGTGATTGTATAAAATCGTTTAATCACATTTTGCCCTTCTTTTTATTAGTGATCGGCGCTGTAATTTAGATCTATGAATGTTCTCGGTTTAATGGATTGTCTAATAGGAACATAAGGTTCTGTGTTATTCAGTAAAGATTGTAGAGATAAATTAAACGGCACGATGAGTGAGAATTCTATAGAATACTCAGAATAAATTGAGTCATGTGACTCTGATCCCCCTCCCCCACCCCACCCTGTTGTACACAGTGGGCACTTAAAACACGAACAATGGCAGTTGTACAGATTGACTTACGTAAAGCAAGCCTTCTGGTTCATTAAATTGTGATTTGTTCTGTTTTAATACAATACCATCTAAGAATCGTGTGGGCACTTAACAGACCCCTATTACTGAACCACTGTATATCGTTTACATGGCATGTGCAAAATAAATTCTGACAAACATAGCAAAGCAGCTATTCTGGATAGTGTTTCAAAGTCAAAACAAAATATCAGAAAATCTATCGTGTCAAACATTGAACAAAACAAGTATACTGTCTGTGTCAGCTATGTACAATGTGTCTGTTTGAAGAATTACTCGTGGACCACCCATGTTCCGGGTCATACCTGGTCGGGTCAGAGTGTGATCCAGGCTAGGACTCTACCCTGCTCCTCGCACCTGGAGGAAATGGCCGTTATCACATTGAAAATCTAAACAGATAACATTGCTTGAAAGATTGAATTGTGGTTGTTTTGTTGAGGACGGAAACTTTTGTATGGCTTTACGATATTGATACTTCATAATTACACACTCAACATTGCTGGCGAAAGAAAGCATAAAGGGTGTTGAAGGTTCAGAATTGCTTAAGTGTTAAGATTCCAGTAAATGTTCATCAGCAAGAACAATCGACCTATGTATAATCATTTGCCGATCACAGGTGCAAATTTGCTTTGAAAAATGTTAAATCAGATATACTACCTATCTGACTTTGAATGTAACAATCGTTTCAATTAGTGACTAATTGTCAAGGACTTGATGTGTATTTTAATTTATTCACTGTTGAATTTAATTGGAAACACCAGATGTGTAGTCATATGATGTCAATGGAAAAACATGAAAGCCACGAAGACAAAAAATATGATAATATACTGAATCAGCAACTATTTGTGCAAGGTAAAATTATTGTATGTCCCCATCAAGTGTAGAAAGAGGGATGTATCGAATGCACATTATACCAGGATTGCAGTTCAATAAATGGCGTCAATGCTTTCTGCGTCATTTTTATTACTGTGTCGTCATTCTACAAAGAGTCAATTTATGAAGTATATTATCGATTGGATACCATTCAGTGCGTTCTCGAAAACGCAAATAAACTTCTTTGATTCCTCTGAAGCCATACTTGTTTAAAACGTAAATTGTATAGTGGTCCAGGAAATCATGAAGAAATAATGTACGAAATTTTGTTAAAATTCAAAAAATTTTAAACCGTTTTTTCTTAGCTATCTCAATAACTTCCTCTCTGTTATAAGAATGCATTTTCAAATTTTTTCTTAATTTCTTGAAAGAAATTATCTGCATAAGTTCTGTGCCTTACCACTTTACATGAATACCATTTTTGGAAAGGGACTTCTGTGTATCTCTCAACATACAGTTTTGATAAAAGCCAGACGATAAACGACCATTGACAATTCCACTGCATTTTTAAAAAAATTAATTTGGCACGTAATTATAGATTTCAACTTTAAGATCGTAGTCTGTTTTGTTTGATGACCTCTTTCAAAGACATTCTGTCACACGCTAATTATAACATATTGAGAATCAAGTTTTATAACTTATTAACTTTAATTCTGTGATTTACAGCCATGTAGAAGATACATTTTTATTAATCCACTGTGCAGGCATTACGACGAAATGCATAGATAATTAAATATTATGAGAGAACACGTGATGGAATCAGGTGGTCGGCTTAGTGGTTTATGTTTGACTTATAATACTAAATATGATGACCAACCAAGTGATGTATGTGTGGTTTACGATACTGAATCTGGTGGCTACCTAGATGGTTTATATGCGGTTTGTAAATCTTATGGCCAACTGTGTTGTTGTTATTGTTGTTGTTATAGGGTTTAACGCCATTTTTCAGCACAAGATAGGCTATACATGGCGGCCAGTATTAATGGTGGAGGAAGAACCCTGGAAAACCCCGGGAAGAACCACCGACCCACGAGAAGCTATTGGCAGGCTTTCTCACGTACCCACGTTAGCCGAGCCTGGACTCGAACTCACGCAGACAGAGGTGAGATGGCAGTGATCCGTAACGATCAGCGCTTTAGACCACTCGGGCACTCGGGGCCCCGCCAACTGTGTGATGTATGTTTGGTTTAGGATACTGTTTGTAAATCTTATGGCCAACTGTGTGATGTATGTTTGGTTTAGGATACTGTTTGTAAATCTTATGGCCAACTGTGTGATGTATGTTTGGTTTAGGATACTGTTTGTAAATCTTATGGCCAACTGTGTGATGTATGTTTGGTTTAGGATACTGTTTGTAAATCTTATGGCCAACTGTGTGATGTATGTTTGGTTTAGGATACTGTTTGTAAATCTTATGGCCAACTGTGTGATGTATGTTTGGTTTAGCATACTGAATATTGTGGCCAACTTAATTTTGTATGTAAGGTTGGAGAACCTTGTGAACAACTTAGTGGCGTATGTGTGGATATAACACTGAATCTGGCGGCCACCTTAATGGTACATGTGTGGTTCATAACACTATAGTGCATGTTATGATAGTAGATATCAAAATATGTGAGATTTTCGTGAATGGGGTCAAGACTTGTATGTCACGTTCCAACCCTGCTCTGTAAAAATGAACACTTTTCATTCTTACAAAAATGGATATAAACAGTGATAAGTTCAAATTGTTTTTGTCACTTTGTGGATTATAGCATACAATCCAAGTTTGAGGCAAAATATTGTTTTGGTTTCTTTTTGAAAACTTTTATCATTTATAACGAACACCTCCATTATGTTAATTAAAAACAATACAGAAATAATATTTCTGAATTTTGATTTTCTTAATTTTTAATGCTAATTTTATAATTTTTACAAATGTCTTTTTATTTCCTTTCTTGTGTTGCTGTTGTAAACAAATTCAAGTATATTTGACTGCTTGTATGTACGTTGTAAGTATATATGCATGTATATACTTTATAAATATATATGCATGTATGTAGAACGCTGGACTATCTCCTCTGTATAAACGTTAATCTTGAATTAGAAGATTCTCATTTTTAAAGGGGATAAATTATAGGCTTTGATTTTATAGTGATGATCCTTCGTGGTTAGATTGAAGGAGAAATGGGAGATCAGTGCAAAATTTATTTAGTACTGACATGTATGACAACATAGCAAGTGGTCACACCTATATATCCCAAATATGATAACTGATAACATATTTCAGCAATGTCATAAATATGACCTGGACGTAAATAAATTTTACCTTAATATCTTAGATCGTTTCTGAAATTTCTGGCTACCACAAAATTTACAAAATATAAGAAAAATGTGTATATGTTGTCTAACAGAGAATAGATCTGTAATGTCTGCAGGTTTTCATAGACTGTCATGACAGACACCTAAAACGATTTGAAAATAATGCCAAACAGGAAAAGAGCATAAAATACTTGTTTAATGAGCGTTAAAAACAACAGCTGCTTGCTTACTCATCTCTTTAAAAAACAATACTGATCAAATGTCAACGTGTATACAATATTTGATGATAAAGAGTATCCCGATTATTTTTTATACCCCTTATTATAGGAGTTAATTGTTTTTTTTTACTTCTCATATTCATAATGCAAATGTAAAAATTGCGTGTCGGTGTAATTGACTCCCATCACCGCCTGCTTTAGCCTTACGCTACACAAATTAATCACGCAACAAAAATGTTCTTCGGGCTTTTGTTGAGTTATCGAATTTATAGGAGGTGAAGAGATTAGAC
>JAECUM010066894.1:0-25422 GCA_016617855.1 Megalonaias nervosa | reverse complement strand
GTTCAGCATCAGTTTGAGCTATTTTACAATTTTAGTACACATTTGTTGTGTATAGACAGATTTTATAGTAAATTCTGATCCTTATAGCTGTATAATTATTTTTTGTGGAAGAATGTTTCTATGTGCTTTAAAATCTTGAGACAACTCGTTCACCATCCAGCCAGAGAAGCTGTATGACCAACCGTAGCTACCATTTTTCATACTCGAAATTTACCAGTTCTTTTCCTACGTCTACATCACTGACTGATCTGAATTTGATAAATTATAAATGTTCAGTGTTGCCTATATCAATATCAGTTCCTTTACCTGTTATAGAAACTTGTATAGCAATGATTTTAATAGTACAAGCTCCAAAAGTACTGAACGAAATCCATGGCTTCCATTTTGGAGAGGGAGAATCCAACCCAGTTATTTGAAATAGCAGATTTTCGCCTAGAGCTTAAACAGCCACCACATAATCTGACGTTATGGCCATTCTCACCTATGAATGTAGTATCTAATGGGGAGTTTTCCCCAAAGGTGGTGGTACAAAAAGGCTCATAATGGCTCAAGTTTACAGGAGTCCTCCAAACATGATCCCATGAGAATAGTGTAGAGGCATCCAAATGTGTTTGAATGCAAATCAGGTTGTGGCATCCGAAGGTGCTTACGTGGGAATGGAGTAGAGGCTTCCAAAGGTGCTTACATGAGGTAAATGGTAACATTCCAGTTTCTTTTACCTTCTCATGGGAATGTTTGCCATGTTTTCATCTGCATTGAATTTTTATGGAATCAATTTCTCCAATACATATGTTCTGGTGGAATGTCTTAAAGATGGCAGGAAGGCTTTGAAAGGATGCAGTTATCCACTTATACCAATTTAGGGAGTCTAACTATCATCTGTTCTTTAGTATGTCTGCTTCTGACTTGTGGTTTCACTTTATCAGTGGCTGTGTGTCTGCTTATGACTTGTGGTTTCACCTTATCAGTGGCTGAGTAAATGCTATTCACATTTTCTCATTGGGTAACAGTTCTTGTAGTGAATTGTTTTTATATGTCCCACCCTAATTGTCTGTTCTCCTAAACTGGTGTTCTTAGCTTAGCAACCATGCTCTTTTGTATTTCAACCAGATATGGTATGCTGCATTATATTAACAAGATGTATGTGTTTGATATATAAATTTCTCCATAATGATTTACATTGTGTTTATGGCTGCCAATTTCCCATCATTCTATAGTCTCCTTTCCACAGCATAACTTGACCTGAATGTTTAGTTGGTCCTAAATAAAACTGATGCTGCTTGAACATCAATATGGCCACCATGGCAGCCATCTTGAACATTCATTTTTTGCTTCTCCTCAATGGAAAGTCACCGCAACATGGGGTTTTAACCATAACATATCGAATAGGCTAGTTGGTTCTAAAATGAAAACAGTTTTATTTGCACATCCGGTATTGTTGCCACAGTGGCATTTTTAAAATCTTGTTTTCATACTCCTTGTGGGTTAATGGGATGTATCAATGTTGGGTTTTCAGTGAAAGACTTCTCATGATGTCTGGTTGGTCCTAAATGAAAATGGTACTGATGAGACTGCAAATATGGCTGACAGAGTAGTGGTTTTGAAACTGTTGTCATCGCTTTGCCTCCATGATGGAAAGTCATAGTGATGTTAGATAATGGAAAGTCATAGTCACAGTGGATTATTATCAGATAACAAATTGTGATCTCTAGTTGGTCCTGATTGAAAATAGTGCTTCCCAGATCTGCAATATGACCAGCAGATTATCAGACAAAATATTTTTATAGCTACTATACCAGAATGCATGGCTGTGTTATCATGTGGTTTTGACTAGTTGGTCCTACATGAAAATCATCACAGCCTGATATCCAGTATGGCCACCACAGCAGTGATCTTGAAACTACAGTTGCCATCTTGAAAATCTTACTGCTGCTTGTCCTATATCGAAAGTCATATCAATATTTCATTCATCCGGAAGACTTGTTTTGATTCAGTATGGTCACAATGGCAGTCATCTTGAAAATCTTGTCATTGCTACTTCTCCAGAATGGAAAGTCATATCGTTATTGGGGTTTTCACCAGAATGCTAATGAGGAGGATGCTACCTCAGATATGACTGTTGCAATGAACACGTTGAAAATCTAGTCTATAATTCTAATGAAAGCATGGTCATATCAACCTGGTATGAGCAGAAGCACTTGTAATTGTATCCCATTTGTGGTGTGCGATAATGATGCTGATCTTAGAAACAGCAGATCTGTCAGTGATGATTTTGAAATATCGCTATAAACCTATCAGGGATGGTGTCAGCACTTAGCAAATAAAAAAGGGGTCGTATCTTGAATGCGTGTACTTCTTTATGGCTGATAGAGCATCAGTCCCTTTGAGGGGCTCGTATTTTAAGAATGGATTTGATATGAAGATTACTTAAAATGCGTATCATGTGATAGTTGTAATATGTGCTGATCTGACATTCAGTGTGATACAGTGATAGATATCTTCAAATCTTGTAATTGCATTTGTGACTTGACCAATACGAGGATTGTCATGAAGCTTGTATGGCACTTGTTCAGTGTGGGAAAAGATGGAAATAATTTCCTTTCTCTCCTACTCCTGTATCACTCATTGTGGATGCAATATTTTGCCTCTGAACAAATCTAACGAGAGGAAAATAGTGCCAGTTTGATTTATTCCCCTTTCATTTATCTGCGAGGATGGTCATAACTGTTAGAATTGTAAATGGTCACTATAAAATAAAGTTGCTCCTGAATGAAATCTATGCCCATTGGATGATTGATTACCTCCACTTCTTTGGATTGTGAATTATTGTTATCACTTCCTCAGAACTGTGAAATTTATTCCAATGCAATTTATAGACTGTTTTTCTGAGACTGTTTATGGTAGCAACGGCCATCTTCTGATGAAATTGTATGTTTGATAATTGTAGTAATGTTGCTGTTTATTTCCTGTTTCACCTCTTTTAGAGAAAATTAAGAGACATAGCAAGCATGATGTTCATGGTCATTTGTGGCACAGTGTTGGTTTGAAATTTATACTTTTAATTACAGTATGAAAGTAAGTAAACTTTTCCTGGCTTTTGTGTTATCATGGGAAAATATTATGTTGTTTAATTTGTAATTTAGGTTTTAATGCCATTTCTCATCACAAGATGGGCTATGACAGCCAGTATAACTGGTTATGGAAGAACCCATGAAAAATCAGGTAAGAACCAGAAACCCATGGAAGCCACTGGCAGTTTTCTCACATATCCACATTGACCAAGCCCAGGATTTGTATCGACATGTACAGAGGTGGGATGGCAGTGATTAAAAAGACAAGCACTTTAGACCACTTGGGCACTTGGGGTCCCTGACAAACATTGTATCAACACCCATGTTGAAAAAATTTTCAATCCAGTAATGAAGTGTTGTTGGAAATCAGATTTGCTATGAAGTATTGAAAAATCTTGCATTAGTTAGATGATGGTGTGATGTTGACTGGATTGCAGTGTTAGTGCTTCTTATCAGTTTTGATAGTATATTATAATGGATTTGTGGACACTGTAATGTAGATAATATCAGCTGAATTTAGAGTTTCATTAGGAAGGATACCATGGTTGAGCTTTATGATTATCAGATTTAATGCTATTTTAGACCTGTGTACTCTGAATATGCACAAAATAACCCATCTATCTTTGCCTAATCTTGTGCAGATCAAGCTTGTGTTTGAATTCTTGCAGTTTTTGGTGAGTCCTTTTAGTGAGAACTTCTTATAACTATGGCTTTTTTTTGTACAATCAGACTTTATTTTGCTGCTCGATGAATTTCTTCAACTGAGCATGTACATTGATATTTCTATTTTTAGATGGAGGAGAAGAGAAGACAACAACACCTATGAAAGAAACAGGTAAATATTGAACAGTAACTGAAATAGGATAATGCACAGTAACTTAGCCCAAGATGAAGTCTTTCAAAATGAGTGTAGAACTGTTCTCTTCATCAGCATTTTATCTACTCTTATCATGAGGTAATGACAATTATCTGAATGTATTCCAGTCCCAATTTGTGCACATGATATGGAATTCTTATTTCATTTTTAAGCTGTAATATATATATATATATTTTAAAATCTTTAACATTCAGTTCTGAGCTCATCTTGCCTTTTGTTAACATTAGCTTGTCTCTTTGTCCTTCATCTATCCTATGTCCCATGACTATGGTGAAATTTAACCCTTTACCTTAGAGTGTATTTCTTTGTTGGCAGTTGATATACATGTACCAAAGTTATATAAGGCATTGCACAATAAATAGAACATCTGTTACCTATCTGACTACATACCAGTACACATACATTTGTTCCTGAATAAAAAGCAAATATGGCTGACATAGTAGTGATTTTGAAACTTGACATTGCTTTGCCTCCATAATGAAATGTCATAGTTACATTAGATAATGGAAAGTCATAGTGACATTGGATTATTAGTTGATGACAAATTGTGATCTCTAGTTGGTCCTGACTGAAAATAGTGCTTTCCAGTTTTCCAATATGACCAGCAGATCATCAAACAAAATGTTCTTATTGCTTCTATACCAGAATGGATGGCTGCGTTATCATGTGGTTTTGACTAGTTGGTCCTAAATGAAAATCATCACAGCCTGATATCCAGTATGGCCACCACAACAGTGATCTTGAAACCACAGTTGCCATCTTGAAAATCTTACTGCTGCTTGTCCTGTATGGAAAGTTAGATCTACATTTCATTCTCTATCATCCATTATGGTCACAATGGCAGCCATCTTGAAAATCTTGTCATTGCTCCTTCTCCAGAATGGAAAGCCGTATCGTTATTGGGGTTTTCACCGTAATGCTAATTAGGAGGATGCTACCTCATATGACTGCCGCAATGAGCATGTTGAAAATCTAGTCTCTAATTCTTCTGAAAGCATTGTCATATCAACCTGGTATAAGCAAAAGCACTTGTAATGGTATCCCATTTGTGGTGTATGGAAATCATGCTGATATTACATAGAACATGGGATGATGTCCAAGTGTTAGACATCACTGTGAACTGCCACACTGCAGACATTGCACTGATATGACTGAATTTTTTTTAAAGCTACGCTAAAAATTCAAATCACACACACACACACACACATATCATGTCTGTCACAATTGTGTATTTAAAACTCTATAGCTGATGGTGTGAGCACTCATCAATGAAAATGAATGGGAATGGAGTAGAGGCGTCCAAAGGCTCTTACATGAGGTGAAGGGTTAAGTTCCAGTAACTTTTTCCTTCTCTGGGAAATGTTTGCCATGTTTTGGTCTGCCTTCATATTTTGTGGAATCAATTTCTCCAGTATGTATATTCTGGTGGAATGACTTAAAAATGGCAGGAATGCTTTGAATGGACGTTTTTATCCACTTATAACAATGTAGGGAGTCTGACTGTTGTCTGTCCTTTAGTCTGTCTGCTTATGACTTACGGTTTCACTTTATCAATGGCTGAGTAAATGCTATTCACACTAGATGAATTTCCTCAACTGAGCATGTACATTAATGTTAATATTTTTAGATGGAGGAAAGGAAAAGTTGACGACAGCTTCAAAAGCAACATGTTAGTTTTTGAACAGTAACTGAAATAAAATAACGCATAATAAGCCGAAGATGGAGTCTTTCAAGAGGCTTGGAGAACTGTTCAGTTCCTCCACATTTTATCTGCTCTTATCATGAGGTAACAATAAATATCTGAATATATTCCAGTCCCAAGTTGCGCTCATAATATGGAATTCTTGTTTCATTTTTGAGCTGTAATATTTTTTTAAAAATCTTTAACATTTAGTTTTGAGCTCAGCTTGCCTTTTATTAATGTTGGCTTGTCTTATGTCTTTTGCCCATCCTATCTCCTTTTGCTATGGAGAACTTTCAGTTCCAGTCAGATATACCTCCTTTGGGAAATGTTGTTTGCCATCTTTTGGTCTCCCTTGAATTTTTATGGGATCAATATCTCCAGAATATTTGGTGTGATGGAATGACTTAAAGATGGCTGAAGGCTTTGAAAGGAAGCATTTATCCACTTATTACAATGTAGGGAGTATATTGTCTGTTCTTTAGCCTGTCTGCTTATGACGTGGTTTCACTTTCTGAATGGCTGGGTAAATGTTATTGCAGTTTTTCATATTGTTGAAAGTTTTGTAGAGGATTTTTTTCAACACACCCAACCCCAAATTGTCTGTTTTCCTAAACTGGTCTTAATAGCTTAGCTACCATACTTTATTGGATTTCAATCACATATAGTATGCAGTTTAACATGAACAAGACATCCTAAGGAATATTGTCTTGTTCAAAACCCTTGAACTCCTCATCAGACAAAATCTCTGCAACACCCATATTCAGGAGTGCTGAATCATTTTGTATGAGTGAGGTGTAGGATCAATTCAGTGAGTTTGAAAATCACATTAAGAGGAAAAGATTTTTTAAATGGACAATCTTATGTCAGAAATAAAAGTCCAATCCTTTGATACTATTTCCTGTCTGGTAGGAGGCTTTATTATTCCTTTCTTGTCAGGCTGATATACTCCACCCACTCCTTTCTCAGCAGTGCCTTGAAAGACTTATTTATGGATACATCAAGGGGTTGCAGCATAGATGTGTAGCCTCCAGGGATGACTGCTGGTGTTGTCTTGCCCTTTATGAAGTCACACTTTACATCATCGTAGGTGTGCCCTCAGAATCATGTTGTCCTGCCTATTTTGATCCCACATTTAAAATCTTCAGTGGGTTGTGACCATCCACTCTTTATTCATCAGATGCATTAACCAGTATGTAAACATTCCAAAAGTAACTCTGTTGTCTCAGGATCCAACCCTCCCTGAAAGATGAATAAATGTCTCTTTGTCTATAGATCATATGGAAAAAGGGAAGTAACTCTTACAGATTACTGATGTTTACCTGTTTTCTCTTTAACTCAAAACTCTAAACTTTGTCTCTGGAATCCATTTTCTTTGCTGATTGTTTGGAGATGATCCATTAAAATTTTTGGATGTGTTAGGATTTTGTTATTGTCCTGAACTATGAATTGAAAAACCCAATGAAAAATTAACCATATGTGATGTCCCCTTCCCCCCCTTTGAAAAATTAACCATATGTGATATCCCCTCCCCCCCATTTGAGAAATTAACCAACAGTGATGTCCCCTACCACCCCCATTTTCTCATTGATGCATACCTAGCGATCAACAAAGCTATCTGATAGATCAGCTTCATTACTATAATCCAGTCATAAAATACTAGCTTTTACATGTGTTTGTTGCATTTTAACCCATTTGAAAAAGGATTATAAAGCATTTTGTATTGTTCCTATGTATATCATATCTGGTTGCTGTAATATCCACTCACTAATTGTTGTGATGTCTTTATGGATGGAAAGAAGTGAAAAAGCATAAGATATTCAAACATGAGTATTAGTGAAAATGAAAGAAAGAATAATTAATGAGACTTGTATTAAAATTAGATTTAATAGTTCACATTGATCCTTAATTCAAAAGTCGACATGTTGATTAATTTAAATACGCTTGAAAGAACACTTCTATCTATCCATGCATATTGAATCCAAATGAACAAGACTAAAAATTACAATAACTATTACTTGAAGCAAAGTTACTAATGAAACACCATGACAATTTGTGACCCAACTAAAACACGATTGTGTGGGTCCAAAAATTTGAACCATGCTATGTACCAAACCATGTTATAACCAACTAAGTCAATTAGCTGAAAAAAATGATGCATTACCCCCCCCCAAAAAAAACCCCCAATAAATTAGTGGAAAACAGATGGGTGTAATACTATGGACTCATTGATATGGTTATCAGCATGTTCCAGATTAAGCAAGAAATATTTAAAATAGTTATTATATATTTAATGTTTATTTGTATGTTTATGAAATCCGCAACATAAGCATACATAAGCATAAATACTTGAGGGTGTGTTTATATCCATAATAGTAATTCCATCTGTGCATAAAGAAACATGATTTCTGTGCTATAAAAACATTTGCCAAGTCCATTCAAATCCTGACATTTAATTTCTTGCTAATACTTTCACACAAACATACAAAATGTGCTTGTTTTTTTCAGCAACATGTTTGCTGGGCTTGTCCAAAGGATCTAATTTCTGGCTAACAAATAAATGTGTAATTCAGATATTGAAAGTTTCTAAAAAGAAACCTGTCTTTTGGCTTGAAAAGCACATGTACTTGGCTGAAAATTCAAATGGAAGATCAAAGATATTGACCTCTTAATGCTCTTCAGTTGAGAATTCAGCAGGTGTGTGTACGCTGAACATGTAAACTGCCTGAACTCAGTTTGGGAGTACAACATTCTAATGTGTTGAGTTCAGAGCAAGTTCCTTAAAATATGTTGAGTTATTCTAGAAAGAACAGATGAAAAACTTAATTAAATAAACCCAGTATTCATTGGAAAATTTGTTTTATAACTGTCTTTGCTTTACTACAGAGCAAAAAAAGCAGGGAATAGAATGTTGATTATATTAGCCAATCCATCCACCCCTATAACTTAAAATGGTTTTGTTCAAATCAGTGTTTACACTTGCAGGACAGTTTCCTGTGCATATATGAATGATTTGAAGCTAGAAAATAAAATGGGTTAAGATGGGTGGGGGGTAATTGTGTGTGACACTGACCAAAACTGCTGACAATTCAGTCCATAAACTTGGTTTCATAAGGTATATATGACAGTCAATTTAGAAGACATGGATAATCTTTATTATTCCCTTAAAATGATAGGTAAATTTATTGACATGAATTCTGGTAAGCTTTTTTAGACTACCACATTGTTTACTTGACTTGGTAACACTAATATCAAAGCTAACTGCATTTGTTTAAATCCAGACATAGTACTGCCAGGGGCTTCAAAATTGAACAGTAAAAGCATTACATTCTTTATCCCATTATTCATTGTAATACCCACTAATTACCACTTTGACATATATTTGTTTGAACTAATACTGCAGGAATAATTGTTATGGAACAATAGGGTCATTTTTGTAGGGAATACAGAATAGTATTCACTGGTTAACTGACTGCATGACATTTGATTTCACCACAAAGTCATGTGCATGTGTTGGTGACCGTTTCATTTTTTTTATTGTATAAATCATTGTTCCATGATAAGAATAGCCTTTAGTAGTGTGATTAACTTTGATGATTAGCAAGTACTGAAATTATTTTATTTATAAATTTGGATGAGAATCTTTTCTTTCATTTGAGCAAAATTGTACATAGAATGCATTGAAGATAAATGGAGAAGACATCCTGCCATTAATGTTTATTGTTCAATGGTAATAAGATTAACAGCTTTTTAAAGAGCTAACTTTCATTAATAACTAAGTTAATTATTGTAAAATATTGCAAGCTACACTACAATCACATTATATCTGAATTCATACACGATCTCTTCCCCAAAATGATAATTAACTTCTTACACAACAGATTTCATACTTTTTTAAACATAAATTTGTGAACGAACAAATATGCAGATGTTTAGGAGTTACACCACAATCACACACTAGTCAACAGTTCCATCATTGATGGCAGCCTTGACACAGCCAACCAACCCATTGGCCATACTGACAAGATACATTGTTCCAGCACAACATGGCAGACTAGTCTCACAATTTGTGCTTCCCATCCAGCCCAGCCCTGACTAGCCATCCCAGACTAACATCCTCCATTTGGACCATATTCCATGCTGCATGACACACCAGCTTTAATAGTATACCTGGTAGGTTTGTGTCACACAACACGTGGTGATGACATAGTGTGGTCCCCGACATGTGGCACGGTAGAGACTTTGATGCAGTAGGACGATAACACTTATTTTAATGAAGGGGATGACACCAACTTTCTTGAACACTCTAATCTGACCATTATCAGTATCTTTTCTGATTTAGAAGGGATGAAGACCAATCTATCACCACAATATGCCTACATGTCAGTAAAGTGTGACCTGGGTGAGTCTAAGAGAAAATAATGCCTCTCTTCCCCACTTCCTATTATTTTCTCCAAGGGCTTATAGGGCCATGTGTGCTGGCAGAAAATTTGGGAAATCACTTGGGAACTAAATCTAAACTTATGGAAGGGAATATACAAATACAGGTTGTTAGGACTTGCACAAAAGTGGAAGTAAAATATTTGCTACTGGTAGTTAACACCAGTGGTAAACAACATGAATACTTAATTTTACAGTAGGTAATATTTAATGTAATTCAGTATTTTCAGAATTATTAAAATCCAAGTAACAGTAGATAAAAGTTTAGAGTAACAAATACTGTCATGAAAATGATGAGATCCTGCTGTACAAGTGCATTATGTGGCAGCAGATCTGGGTTTTACATTTGTTTGCAGTTGGACATATATGATACATCAGCAAATATGGTGGTAGCTCGAGGACAGTGGTCTCAATTACTATTAGTTGCGAAGTCAGCAAATATGGTAGTAGCTTGAGGACATAGTGGTCTCAATTACTATCAGTTGCAACGTATCAGCATACATCAAATTTTAGCAAATTTTATTAGAGAACTCATTTTTAACTCGACTGGTCATAGACCAGAAGAGTTTATGGGATGGTCTGTTGTTTTTCATCTGTCATTTGTCTGTTAGCACCTGATTGTTATCACTGCTTCTTCTACACTAATTGGAGATTTGTCATGAAACTTTATACGCACGTTCATCCTTTGGTCTGCCAGGTCCTAAATGGAAATGGCGCTGCTTGGACATCCAATATGGCCTCCAGAATAGCTAGTTTGAAAATCTTGTTATTCTTCCTGAATGGAATAGGCTTTGGGTGGCCTAAAGCACTTGCCTTTGCCGATCACTGCCATCTCACCTCTGCCCACATGGGTTCGAGTCACAGGCTTGGCCTATGTGGGTGCATGAGAAAACTTGCCAGTAGCTTAATGTGGGTCCATGGTTCTTCCGAGGGTTTTTCTGGGATCTCCCTTCACCAGCTGTACTAGCCACCATGGATAGCCTGTAATGTGCTGAAAAATGACATTAAGCCCACAACAACAGCAGGAAATATCCTCCTGAATGGATGGTCATATCATTATGGGGTTTGCACTAAAGACCTCTTAAGAGATGGTTCGAAATGAAAATGTTGCTGATTTGAGGACCCATCTTGAAAATTTTCTTATCGTTACTACTCCCAAGTGGATGGTCATATCAGCATTTGGTTTTCACTAAAAGACTTACGTTAATGTCATGTTTGTCTAGAATGACAGTATTACCGATCTGACTCATACATGCCAGCCATTATGCTTTTGGTTTCATCGTTATGCTTTTTTCACCTAATTACATTGTACACTTGCCTGTATATGGTTTATGCTTTTCTGGTACATTAAAAAATAAAATTAAAATAATGCAATAATTAAGTTATGTTTGTCAATTTAATTATCATCTCGTTGATCCCACTCATCATATAAATTTGAGAATAAAAAGAAAGACTCCTTTGTAAGAATAGCATAAGAGTTAATTTGTCCAGTCTTGACCTATATGTACTTTCCTCATTTTCTGTTTATAGCAACTGCATATGATCCATTTCCAAGGAAACAGACTAGTTTCTTTAATTTGAAAGAGTGTATCACAGATTCATTATGTTAATAATCATATTAGGTAGTGGAATGGTCTGAATGTAAAGAAAATGGCGCTAGATATTTAATGAAATGGGATTTTATGTTGTATCTTGAAGATGAAAATTGATATTTAATGAAATGGGATTTTACGTTGTATCTTGAAGATGAAAATTGTTAGAGCAAATGGATCTTTTAAAACTTAAAGGCATATCTGACCAGAAAAAGACAAATCAACACTGCTTTACAAATTTGAAAAGTAGAATATGAGAGTGATGTAATACAGCACTCGGATTGAGCACAAAAGAATTTGTGGACTTCAGGATCATTTAGCGAAAGTTAGACATGTAGCGTAGTTGAGTGTTGAATATAAATAATTTGTAGTTATGTTTTTAGTTTGTGTTCTGGTTTTAATTCACATGGATTGTGCACATTTTTGCCAAGAATTTTGACCGCTGCAGATCCAGGTTAATAGCAAAAATAAATGTACATTTGTCATACAGTCTGCTGTAATTATGGCATGAAATATATAGATTACACTTTTTTGCCACTTGTATTAGCAAAAATTATGCTTATACCACTCTCGGGGTTGATATGTATGCTTATGTCCAATATGGCTACCACAATGGTCATCTTCAAAATCATCTTCTTGCTCCTTCTACATGATGGTCATATCAGCATGAGATTTTCACAAAATGGGATTTGCTCAAAAATACTGTGTATGATTTCCAGCTTGACCTAAATAAAAATGGTGCCAATCTGACATCAGATATGGCTGTCATGGCAACATCTTAGAAATCTTGTTATCGCATCACCACTTAAACAGAAAAGTCATATTGATGTGGGTTTTTCACCTGAAAACTTCTTATGATGTCCAGTTGGTCTCTAATGACTACAGCAGTCATCTTGAAAATATTGTTATTTGCTACTCTTCCTGAATAAGAAGTTATATCTTGAAAATATTATGTCTACTCCTTTCCAAATGAATATATCAACATGGGGTTTCAGCAACAGACTTCAAATAATACCCAGTTGGTTCCACGTGAACAGCCAATATAACTGCCAAGATAATTGTCTTAAAAATCTTGTTGTCACTCCTCCCCCAGAATGAATGGTCATTATGTCATAAGGTTTTCACCATGTTCTTAATGGAAATGGTTCCACTCGTACATCCAGTATAGCTGCAGTGATGACTGTCTTGAAAATATTGTTATCACTATTCACCCAGAACGGATGATCATTATGATATGGGGTTTTCACCAAAATACTTCTATTGATATCTAGTTTGTCCAAAATGAAAATTGTGCCAGGCTGGTATCCAATATGTGCATCACAGCAGCTAATTTGAAAATGTTTTATTTTGTTGGCGAATATCAAAGATGGTTTAAACACTTGAGATATATAAGGAAGAAGTGGTCTTATCTTGGATTCCTGGAAATTCTTTTTGTCCAGAAGAGTGTCAGCCCCTTCAAGGGACCCTTGTTCAAGTGGGATGGCCTGTTGTCCATTGTCCATCATCCATCATGTGTTGTTTGTGATATATCAAGTTAGCACAAGTTTGTTATCACCACTCCTAATCTGTTTGAGGGGGTTGCCTTAAAACTTTAAAGATGCATTCATCCCCAACGTCTGGTTGCTTGTAAATGAAAATGGTGCCATTTGGACATCCAATATGGCCACCACTATGACCATCTTTTAGACCTTGTTAAAGCTATTCCATCTGAGCAGATGGTCATATTAGAATAGGGTTTTCGCTAAATGACTTCTTATGGTATCTTGTTGGTCCTAAATGAAAATGGTACCAATCTGACCCCTAACAGGGCCACTATGGTGGCCATCTTGAAAATCTTAATTCAAAAATATCATCAATGGTTTCAGTACTCAGCAGCTGAAAAAAAAGAAACTGTCTGATCTTGGATTACTGGAAATTGTTTTAGGCCAGTAAAGTGTCAGCCCCATCAAGAAGCTCTTGTTTAAATTTGCCATAATTTTATTCATGTTTAACTTTTGGGGAAAAATCATTATAGATATATAATACAGTAAAATATTGATTATCCAGATGCCATATATCCAGAATTTATTACATTGTACCAACTACTATTGTGTCAACAAAACTTTAACTTATTATAATGTACAAGCGTCAAAAAATGAAACTAATTTGCCAATCATGATACCAACATAAAACAGGTTACAGAAATCAGACACAAACACTATTGAATAAGATCTTATACAAGTGCAATTACAATGGTATTATGAATACCTGAATTATTTCTTTGAAGTAAATTTAAATGTAATTTGAAGAGAAGGAGGGAGAAATGGAGATACAGAGGAAGTAAGTTTATTTTTACATTTAGTCTTGTTGCTGAGTGAGTGCTGCTAGGGGTAATATCTAATTGGCAACCAAACAAGTGTGCTTCAGAGTGATTTCAATTTTACCAGCTGTATAAAGATGTTATTTTACCCTCACATCTGAAGAAGTTGATCACTCCATTTGCAGTTTGGACTGGTCAGTTTTTTATTTAACAGCAGAATGTCTCGAATCTAGAGACAAACTCCTGTTCTAGAACCAATAGTTTACATCCTAAAAAATCTAGTCATGACAGTTGTTGTTTCGGCTTATTTTAACATGAGTAGAAGTCAAGGTTGTAGAACTACATCTCTCCCCTTTTGTATAATACCATCGACTTTGGTGTATCATGAATTATGTTGATTCCACAGCTTGGAACACGGGTACTTCCTCATAACACAAAAAACATGGCATGTAGAGGTAATTAATTAGTTAATACAGTTAATGTATGATCATCCAGCCCATTCAGTTAATCCATATACTCTATTCACAGTTCCACATTGAGTAAAATATGATCAATTTGATGACAATTATGTAGCTGAAATCTCTATTGCCTGATGGGTCTGGAATATTGACATTATGCTGTGCATGTAATCATTGGTGATTACTGTGACAGATAAGTCTAGAACAGAGGTTAGATAACTAGTAGTCACCATTTTCATTGGTGAGCCCATCTTGGTGAAAGCTGGACGTAGTGATCACTTTGATAGCCATGTGTGTGTCCATCATTGTACATGTCAGTCCACACCCTTGATTAAGATCAGTATTAAACTGTTTTCATTTCCGTTATTGTATATATTTTACTTATGCTTCAATGACCTGTGAGTAAATGGGCCTGCAGAATATTGTCAAGTATTTTTTGTAAGTAAGTTTTATTTGAACATCAGCTGATGTTGGCAGAAATTCATATTTACATTTTGATAATTCCTTTGTATTGAAGTGAAGCAATAACATAATTTATATGAACTTGCATAGAATATGGTAGGATGTGATTGGAGAGCTCAGAATTGTAGCATTAAACATATTTTTGCACATCGATGATTTGCTAAAATTGTATGTACCTGTACTATACTGAAATACTCGTATGTAATGATGTTAAACTATTTGGATTTACAGTATGTATAATGCATATATATCAGATTTGCTTATCTATTTTTAGAACCAGCAGACAATGAAGGCCCTACAGATGATGGTAATGTTATCCATATTAAAATTAAATCATTCATCCATCATCAATCATCCATCTGTCAATCAGTCATCCATCCATCTGTTCATTGACACTTGTTTGTTACTAAAGGTTTCACTTTGGTAGGTAAGGTTGTATTATGAAGACCTCAGATGATTTTGATTGTGAGTAATATCCATGCATAATAATGAGGTGATCTTTGGCAGAGCTTGTGAACAGTCAAGTCCATATTTCTGATCAGATTTGGTATTTAGGCTTACATCATCAAGATCTCAGACAAGTTTGATTGTGAGTGACATCAGTGTGTATTGATGAGGCAGTATTGCATTTGATGGGGTGAAATGGTGAATAGTCAAGAGGGCACATTTCTGATCAGATTTTGCATGTAAGCTTAAATCATCAGCTTCTCAGATGACTTGGGTTATGAGTGACATATTAACGTGGTGATCTTGCATTCTGTGGCCAAATTGCTGAGGTTGTGAACATGTTAGAGGTCATATCTCTGATTAGAATTTAGTCAGATTGGATGTAAAAACTTGTATCATCAAGATCTCAATTGAGGTTGATTACGAGCCTCATCTAACTCCCAAGAGGCCATGTTTCTGATCAGATTGTGATCAGATTGGATATGTAAGCTTATATCATAAAGACTTCAGGTGAGTTCAGTTATGAGTGACATCCATGCATATTAATGAGGTGAGCTTTCAATTCATTGGCCAAACTTGTGAACACCCTAGAGGACAGGTTTCTGATGAAATTTGGTGCATCAGCTTATATATCAAGATCTCGGACACATATGAAAGAGGTGATCTTCTGAACAGATTTTGGTGAGACAAGATAGGTAATCTTGTTTTCTAAAGATCTCAGATGAATGAGATTATGGGTGAGATCAATGCATATTATTGAGTATTCAGGCTGGTTGTATAGCAGAAATTTAACATGCAACCTTCTGGTCACAAGTCCAGTACCATAACCATGTAGTCATTGCAGCTTCCTTAGGAGGACTAAGTGGATTCCATGTTATGACTGCAAGGGTGGACCCCAGGGGGTAAGAACAAACCCAGTCATCAATGTTGACTGTACAGATTAACTCCACTTGTTATTCCAAGTAAGTGTGCCTACTTTAAGGATGGGACTGTGAACAGTTTCCAAGTTACGAATCAGGACTTACTCAGCAGGAACCATAAGATATCCAGGTTACAGTGTTAGTTGTATAAATGGCTTGTCCTGTTTATGCAGAGACAGTGAACCAATATATATGGTCTAGAAAAGAAAGTACATGACACCAGCATAAATAGACAATTTCAGAACTATCTGCTCAACACTTTTCATTCCCCTCTACTCTGTGGTTTTGATACGTGTGTGAATTTGCATTCACAAGCTGATATGTCGACTGCCCAGGTAAGCGACATCATGCCCACTTCGTCCTCTTGTTTTCTGTCCCTTGAAGAATCAGCTTTTGGTTATTGAAGTCTAAATATTGTTGTCAAAAATAATTCTCATACAAAATGTATATTTTCAGATGAAAGTATATTTATTATTTATAATTTTTTTTACTAGCAGACCTTTTCAAAGTGTGTGGTGCAAATTCTATTAGAGCTGAAAATCTGCAACTATAGCTGCATTCTGTGATCTCCAGAAGTCATGCTCAGTTCAGTATTTGATCATATCATCAACCCATAGCTATGAAAAACAAATGCAAAATTTGCTGACTGGGATCATTTCAAGCTTAACTGCAATATTACCTTTCAGATTTTGCTAGTTCTAATGGCCATAGACCAGAATAGCTTTACATAGGTCTGTTGTTCTTTTCCATCTGTCATTCATCCATTATAACAAGTTTGTTATTGCTAGTCCCTGTAAACTTCTGGGAGGGTTCCCATAAAACTTAAAGCACACATTCATCCAAAAGTCTAGTTGGTCCTTAATGAAAAATTGGTGCCCTCTGGTCACAGTCAGTTTTGTTATTGCATCTTCTTAACAGAAGGTCATAGAGACATGGGCTTTTCACTAAAATACTTTTTATGATATCTAGTTGATTCTAAATGAAGATGGCACTAATCAGACATCTAGTTTGATGGCTGTGATAGCCATCTTGAGAATCTTGTTTTTGCTCATTCTCATAAATGGGTTATTGTGGGGCTATTGGGTTCTTATAGACTTATTATGATATGTAAATGATCATAAATGAAACTGGTTCTGATCATACCCACATTATGGTTGCCATGGTAACCCTTTTAAAAATTGTTACAGCTACATGGTGAAATAAACATGGACTTGACTGAAAGATTTATGATACCTAATTGGTCCTGATCAGACCTCCAATATGATGACCATGGCAGTCATCTTGAAAATCTTGCTATCACTGCTTCTCTTGAAGGGATGGTCATATTGACATGGGAGTTTCAACGTGAGCATGATAACATACTGTTTATACCCATCTAGAAGTCAAGTCAAAATACATACTACATAGAACAAAGACCCTTGTTATAAAGCCCATCAATATGAAGCTTTTGTTCTAATAAAAGAGACACGGTCATAGATCCCATTACATAATGATATACATGCATATAGTATATGCTTACTCTCATGTTTGTTTGTACCCCCAATTTTAAGAATGAAAAGGATCAAGGATATAAAAAATTAACAAATTTTGGTCAGATAATTTATCAAGTTGTAGTTTCTAACCTGATTGGTGACTGGTGGCCCACAACATTTTCATCTTCTGAATGTTTCAAACCAAACTGTTGTTTCTTTACCCACACAGTGCTATATTTTCATGGGTGTCACATAGTGTCATATTTGTATGGGCGGGTTTGTTTTATTTTTTGTTTTTCAGACAGATGTAATTCATAAATTTCCATAATTTGGGGAGTTACTTCGTTTTGAACATATGTAAGAGTTAAGGGGGCACAAATGAATGGTACCGCCACGGTGGCATAAGTGGTTAAAGCATCCAAATCCCGGCAGAGTCATACCAAAACCTTATAAAAATGGTACTAGCACCTGCCTCGAGGTTAGTGTTAGGACTGGTCAGTCTGGTGTCAAGATAATGTGACTGGTTGGGATATGATGCTACAAGTCTGCAGCATGATGCACCAGTGCTAGACATCACTATAAACTGCCACAATGCAGACGTCATAGCAGCATGACTGAAAAATTGTTAAAGCTACTTTAAAAATCCAAATCACACACACACACACACACACACACACATCAGGCTTTAATTAACATGTACACACTTAAAGCTTCAGAAATTTAATAGATTCAAAGTGAGATGAGTAAGCTTTACTACAATAACCAAAGTGAACACGGTTACAATTCATGACAACCTTAGACTTGATATGAACAGTTCAAGATAATCCAAAAATAATAGGCATTTACAACCTTTGAAGCCAAAATATTGTATGCCTCCAGTTCGGAGTAGTTAACGAAGTTCTACCAGTGCTACCTGTCTAAAGCCATGAAAAATATGAAGCCATATATTAATAGCAATTGGTGCAAATTAGAGATAGATTTTATAGCCCTGGCAAACATGTGGCCTGGTCATTTCAGGCAATCTACAAGGCTTTATTGATATATATGTATTCACGTGGTGCCTAACACAGTACAAAATGTCAGACATTGGGAGAGGAGGAATAACAACAAGATAAACTTACGCCAAGTGGAGGCAGTACTTTAATAAATAAGCACCAATTAAGTAAATTTGTTATCAATTGAAATTTGTGTTCTAGTTCTATCTTTTAGTTCCTTTTAAGTGTAATCATCATAAATGCAACGTGTCCTCTTGTAATTAAACGTAAAATGTGTGTCAATCTACTGTAACAGCCATGTCCACAGCATTTCGCTGAGAACCTAATTAAGTGCCCACCATGTTTTGACATCGGACTAGCAGAAGCATCTGTTGTATTGTTGCACTAAATAAAAAGAGGGCCTCCTTTTCTATTGTCACGGTAATTATGTCTTGAAAAAAAAAGGCAAAAGGCATACAAATCCTACAAGCTTAAGAACCAGTGGCACCGGTCGTATGTCGGGTAACTCATTTCATTTGATCAATCGAACACTGTGATACATTTTATTGTGTACATATCTAATTAAACTACCTTAAAAATTACCTACTCAATTATAAATGTGATTAAAGATAGCAAGGCAACCAAGCGAAATGAGTACTTCGTAAAATGATGAGCTTTGCTTCATTGACACGGACTGTTGTGGGAAAACGAGTTTCAGAGATTTCTTGAATTCGCATGTAGAGATATCCTCAAGGATGATAAGAAGTTTCACAATTACTTTTGCAATGAAATCATGGCATGAATATTTTAATAATTGAAAAATACAAAAATTGAGTTTTGACGTAGACAATTGTCTGACGAAATAAATGTTACGTGTTTTTGATTAAAAGGAATCTTGTTTGGTAGTGTATCAACAGTTAGTCCAGTTAGTCTGGTTCCCTGCTTCATAGACTTCTAGTTTCGGAAAATACTATTACACACCACTCTGGGAACCAGACTAATCAAAAAAAAAAAAAGCCATGACGTAATACATGAATGTTTTTGCATACCTTGTTTGGTTGTTAAAACCAGTTGCAATCATGTTATTGATCTTTCAGATGTTGGACATTTTGAAAATAAATGTGATATATAGATAATAACGAACAACTTCATAAGAAAAAGCGCTTTATTTACAATTTTTCTCGACTCAATTATAAAAGTAGGATTCAGCCATTAAATAGCCTAGTTCCCCCCCCCCCAACCCCGCGGTTTTCTGGATGTCAGGCGGGTTTTTTGGAGGTCCCTCGGTAACTCGCGCCCTCGCTTATAGTGCAGTCTGTGTTTTTGGACCCCGATGTGCGTGAGTTGTCGAGGAAGAGGTGCACATTGTAACCTTGGTATGTACTGGTTTTAATTGAGAACATGGTTAACATTTTACTAAATGTAAACCAGATCCACTCACCTATTTGTGAACCATTTAATTTATGAGATATTCTGAGCAAGTGCATTGTAACCATCACCATTACTGTACACTTTTCAATCTGGTTGTAATGAGTGCTAATATCATTACATAATTATGTAACGAGTGCTAAGATCATTACATCACATTTCTGTAGCTTTTAGTTTTATGTTCAACCTTCACTTTTACAAGATTCAAGCAATTAAGAGATAAAGCCTGTCAAACTTGCACATCATTATTAGGTGTGTCACAAAACACATTAGAGATCCCATCTTAACGGTCTAAGCCGTAAATTAATATTTTAAATATTCCCTCCCTTTCCATTACACTCTATAACTTCAGAGCTGTTTGATGTCAAGGAATGAAATCTGGTATACTTCTACATCATTGTCAGATGTGTCACATACCACATTTGAGGTCCTATTTCCAAGGTTAAAGTCATGACTACATTTTAAATTTCCCATCACGCTTTCCATTCTAATCAGTAACTTGAGAACTGTTTGAGATTAAGAGATGAAACTTGGTATAGTTATGCATCATCATTTGCTGCATTACATACCAAAGTGGGGATCATATATTTAAGGTCAAGGTCACAAATCAATATTTTATGTTTTCTGTCACTTATATTCTGTTCCATTACTTAAAAACTGAGATTAAGGGATGAAACATGGTTTACTTTTACAACATCAGTGGTATGTCTCATACCACATTGGGGTCATGTTTAGTAGTCACTATTTTAACTTTTCCTTCATACTTTTGTTTACATTCTATGACTTTAAATTAGTGACATTTAACAGTAAGGGATGAATCTTGGGGCCCTATCTACAGGGTCAAGGTCACTACAAAACTTTAGGTTTTAGTAGCATTTTTCTTTCTACACTGTAACATATATGATGTTTTCATTCTGCTTTGTAATATATATGGAATTTAAGATAAGTGAGTTGAAGGAATTTTGTATACTTGTATTTTGTCACTAAAAGATATGTTGTATGCCACCTTGGTTACTTTTCAAGTCTGCTTAGTCTCTCTACAGCTCTGTCACTTGGATGAAAGTCAGAGTTCTTCACAGGATATGCTTAATAACTTCACAATAGGCAGTGGACAAAACTCAATGAATTTGCCTATTATCTGTCACTCATTCTATAATTTTTCATATCATTACAAAGTTATTGACTGATAATGGCATATGATCTTTTTTCAGGTTTGAATAATGGTGATGATGAAAAGTCTAGAAATGACAACAAACTAGATGATGGAGACAGACCTAGCAAGACTGGTGAGAAAGATGAGACAAGCATACTGGATGAAACTCCATCTTCCTACCATTTTCTGATCTACTTCCTGGCCTTCATTGTTATATGTGTAGCAGCTTACATCGTCTTCCACAACAAGCACAAGGTATGTTGAGATTTTGCTTGGCTGACATTTGTGAAGCAGAGGGGACATATTCTTCTTTTCTGATGTTATTGCTAATGTGTTGCATTAGGGTATGTGTCCTCCAATATAAACATATATTTTAGTCATCAGCACACCTCAACCATTATTTCTTCTCAGGTTTTAAATTAAGGAAAACTTAAGTGATATATACCATGGAAAAGGCTTGGGAGTGAACTTTGCGTTACATGAATCCACATTGTTGAACATTTTTTTTAACCATGTGTGTATTGTATTTGACTTGGAGTCTCATGGTTTTAGTGAGGGGTTGGACTTTTAAGAGTACCATGTTTTTGATTCAGAAATGGGTCACTTTATATATTTTTTGCTTCATTGGTTGAAAAATATATTCTAGTTTTTGTTTCTCAAGAGTGTCTATGGTAGAGTCATGACAAATGATGGCTTGTTGTATTTCTATGAGTCATACCACCTTACCACAATCAAGTAGGTAACTGTGGCCTATATTTTATGTTTCAGATGCACTAGTTTTTATATGGCCAGTATAAAGCAGAGCTTATCATGTTTTAATGACTGTCTGTGTCTTCTCTAATTCATTTCCATAATGGTTGGAGTTCTCCAACATCAACGATTACCAAATGTTACAAAAAGTAGCTTGTATTTAGGCAAGGAAGACACTTATAATTTTGGGGCTCAAATGGTCAAGAGTCAAGATTACAGTGACCAAAAGAAGAAAACTATTTCCATGCAACAAAGTTTTTCACTTGTGTATGGATTCCTCGACCTAACTTTGTAAATGGTTTTCATTCAAGATAAGAAAGACAAGTTTATTAATTTTATGATCGAAAGTTCAACAATCAAGGTCATGGTGACTCAAAGTGAAAAATTTGTTTTTGAGCTATTATATGAGTTCTTGATAACCTACTTTGACCAGACTTTGTGGATGGCTGCATTTATGACAAGAAACAAAAATTCATTTTCAGGGTTAACAGATCAGAGGTGAAGGTCAGTGGAACTGAAAGAATGACAGAAGTACAATTTCTAATAAACTTCTTTAGTTCTGTTTTAGCTGCCTTCACTCTACTAGATGGCTTGCATTTGAGATGAGGAAGAAACCTTTTGATTTTGGGGCTAATGATCAAAGGTCATGGTCAGAGAGACTCCAAGATTGAAAATGGTTTTCACAAGCCATAGCCAAACTTTGTGGATAACTTGCATTTACAGACCTTGAAAACACCTTTTGATTTGGGGGTCAGTTAATTAAAATGTCAAGGTTATTGAGAATGAGAGAAGAACAATGGTATTCACAAAATAACTTGAGTTTTGTGTCTTTTTTCCATGGATGGCCTACAATGAAAGAGTGTTTTACACAAAAGAAGTGTTAAATTATTTACTACATGGTAGGTATAAAAATGTGCTGATTATAGTGCTCTTTTTTATGTTTGATTTGATATTTCAGACATTGTTTATTGTGGGGTCAGGAAACTTTGTAATTGCATTATACTTCATGTAAGTTGTAGGTCTTTACAGCCTGCGTGTCATGCTTCACTAACTTTGGTGGGTTAAATTAATATTTATGACACAGTGATTTATGACTGAGTCATCACATTTGTTGGCTAGATTTATTTAGGTAAATAATAGACTATTATTATAAAAGTAGCCCACACTGACTACAATGTTTATGTCCCTGCCATATCTTTGGAGGAGCTGTATAATATTCTCATGTATGTCTGTCCTGTCACATCCCATCGTATCATGCTTATGGCAATTTTTTCCACTCAGTGACTGTTTATGTGTAATCCTGTATGTGTTGGGCTTGTTCTTTTTATAGCTATTGAAGATATTAATAACACTTATTGCAGATATACACTTGCATCATAACTAGATACTGTGTCACATACATGGTACTGTAGTTAGAGCTCTAACTCCAATGGCCAAATCATAGCTAAAAAAAATCACAAAACTGGCAAATCATTTGCTGTTGGAAGTATCATGTATATTTGCTTGTAAGTTGAGTCCAACTGTAGACTGTATAGATCTAGATCTGCAGTCACATAATGTGCCAGCAGATTTGGGTCTGCAGTTTGTTCAGAGTAATCAGTAGAATAAAGTAAATAGAACCTGATCTGTAGACACGTTATGCTACAGCAGACCAGGATCTTTGTTCTTTGCAGTTTGGCTTGACTTACAAGCAAATATATTTGCTACTCTACAAAATATGTTGTGGTTAATGCTATTTAACTATAAAAATGGCCCAAAAAATAAGACAATTGAGAGAATATTTTCTTGTACAGAAATCTTGCATTAACATTTTTGTAAATTTGTTGTTTTTTTTAAAGAAGACAAGAAATCAGTAGAAATATGTAATAATAATTGAAGCACTGTAGGAGAAAACCTTTTCAGAAGCATTGTCTCCAATGATAATGCCAATACTTGGTTATTGACACCCTTTCTGGGAGCTGAATTTCCATGACCTCGTATGCATAATGTCTGTGCCCATTTGGTTACTTTCATAATGTGATGTCATAGTAGCGACTCCAGCATCCTGACTACCAGTTGCTAGGGTTCATTTCATGTGAAAGACAATGCTCTTTTGTGTTGCTTGCGGGTGTACTTATACTGTAAGAAAAGGCTTTGGACTACAATATTTTTTTCTTTTCTTAAAGATAAAGGCATAAAGAAAGCATGGATAAATTATTGCAAGAAAGTTGATTTCAGATCAAACATCATACAGCACTCTGTGTTTATTATATTTCTCAAAGGAATGTTATGAAAGGGATCCTGAAGAAATGTCTGCTCTTGGATATGCAAATACTAGGTCAAGACTAAAAATTGGCGCTGTTCAAGATGTACTATTGGCTATTCATCAGAACTATTACCTTGAACTAACAAATATATTAGTCCCACCCCAAATAAACGAACATATCTCAACTCACTGATCATGAGCATGTTTAAATGATTTGGGAATGCCTAAATTTGGCATTATTCTCCATGGATCATACTACAGTGGACGTATTCTTTTTAAAAAAATGATTAGATGGTACTATTATTAGACAAAAAGTATTCATGCATAACTGTACTATTAGGTAATAAGTATTCATGCATAATGGTACTGTTATTAGACAATAAGCATACATGTATAAGGGTACTGTTGTTTGTCAATAAGCATACATGCATAATAGTACTGCTATTAGACATTAAGCATACATGCATAAGGGTACTGTTGTTAGACAATAAGCATGCATGCATAAGGGTAGTGTTGTTAGACAATAAGCATGCATAAGGGTACTGTTATTAGACGATAAGCATACATGCATAAGGGTAGTGTTGTTAGACAATAAGCATGCATGCATAAGGGTACTGTTGTTAGACAATAAGCATACATGCATAAGGGTACTGTTGTTAGATGATAAGACATGCATAAGGGTAGTGTTGTTAGACAATAAGCATGCATAAGGGTACTGTTATTAGACGATAAGCATACATGCATAAGGGTACTGTTGTTAGACGATAAGCATGCATGCATAAGGGTACTGTTGTTAGACAATAAGCATACATGCATAAGGGTACTGTTGTTAGATGATAAGACATGCATAAGGGTAGTGTTGTTAGACAATAAGCATGCATAAGGGTACTGTTATTAGACGATAAGCATACATGCATAAGGGTACTGTTGTTAGACGATAAGCATGCATGCATAAGGGTACTGTTGTTAGACGATAAGCTTACATGCATAAGGGTACTGTTGTTAGATGATAAGCATACATGCATAAGGGTACTTTTGTTAGACGATAAGCATATATGCATAATGGTACTGTTGTTAGACAATAAGCATACATGCATAATGGTACATTATTGGATAAGTATAAGTATACATGTATAATACGATGATGGTAGAT
>JAECUM010066893.1:0-11200 GCA_016617855.1 Megalonaias nervosa | reverse complement strand
TATATTCTTCCAATTGTTAAATATTCCACAAGGATCTCAATGGAAATCAGAGCAATTTGTGCTATTTCTGAATCTGGTATTTGATTTGCATCGGTAATTGAAGAGGAAAGTCTGCCATAAATCCTACAATTATTTCTCAAATATTAAGAGAGGACATAAACTGTCGCCCAAATTGGAGTTCCCAAATTGGAGTCACTATTACTGTTATTTGTTTCTCCTGGCCATTGCTAAAAATGCAAATGTGCGGTGAAAATGTGTCATCGAAACTTTGAAGAAAGTGAATAACCAGACACTGTTCATTAAAGTCTCAGAACACAACTTTGACTTATACATGATAAACTGTATCAAAGGAAGCTCGTTAGCTATGTGTGTGTGTGTTAAATAAACTGTATCAAAGGAAGCCCTTTAGCATTGTGTGTGTGTTAAAGAAAAGGGTCTAAGGGACAAATATATCGTGGGAACGATTGTATCATCAATAAAGACTTTATAAACATACGGTCAGCCCACTCTCAAGTTATATGTAATATGTAATAAAGATTAAGAACCTCTAGTTGGCGCCTTTTCGAAAAACAAATTCAGCAAAATGATGTACATAAAGGCGCAAAAGTCTTAATTGATTTCCTATTCGATTTAAATTACTTAATTCATTATTGCGGTGCTCTAACCAGGGGCCCGTTATTCTTTGTTTGATTATTTCTGGTCAGTTTGAACATCTGTCGTCTGAGTGTCAAGACATATTCCTGGAATAGAGTTAAGAAGCAAATGTTCCAGTTCACTTTTACATAATATTTTTTTAGTGTTATCCGATCCATATCAAGATTTACATAATTTAGAAAAGGACACCGAATTTAGCCTTTCATATGAGACCTAAAATTATCGTTTATTTTATTTTCATGTGTATTTTCTTAGGGTGATTGAGACAAGGAAGTTCTAAAAGCATTGCTTTATGATACAGATACTTGTAACGTTTTCAAATAGTGTCCGCATTATTACAACTAGGATTGGACATTTTCCGTGGAAGCGGGTTTCAACACAATGTAACATTACATGAAGACATTTAAATTCAACTTAATTATTGACTAGTAGACATTGTCGCGTCAATCTAAGCCCATCGAACGGATTAAATGTCCTTTCGGCATGATCTTTCCATTTTAAATTCTTGATCATGTTGAGCCTTTTCTTCTTCAAGCTAAACTTCAAGATGGTTCTTGGTGGGTTTCCTAAAAACACATACAGTTAGAGACATACTCACATAGGTTGCCCAGACGTTTGTGCTGAGGACCTGATTTCGCTCGTCTAGGTCCAAAATCTGAATAAGACTTAGACCGTAGGATACAGTCAATGTCCCGTTCTCCTCAGGAATTGGACGTCCCATCTTCCCAATCTGCTCGTAGTCCTTTATGAGACGTCTGATTAATTCCTTCTCTTTCGACATCTTTATTTCTCCTGTTGAATAACGAATAAAATAAAATTCAGTCTTTTATAATTTTATTTATCCCATACCATCGTTTCATACATAACTCAGTCTTTATTATATGGTGTAAGAGTGTTCAACATTCCTGTATTTGTAAGTCTGACATCATATGACAATTCCGAGAAATATCTGCCTTCTTTTTAACCTTTCTGTCAGTTTTCAGGTTCTGGCTACCTTCGCAAGAACACTCAAAGACAACACAACGTTTTGTCGGTTTTCAATAACGGAGTTTCAGAATTGAATAATTCTAACATGCATAAGATCACACTCTGTGCATCTACTGTAGTTATGGTGAACACACCACATTTTTTTATGAAGTGTGAACGCCTTGCTGACTCTAGAGGGTTCACATCTAAAAGGTGTAGGTACTGTAAAAGTCATGTTCGGCCCATACTCAGATCCAGATGTAGCATATATAGACAAAACATGTCCCTATGTATATGATTTTTTTTTTATGCAGGATCGCTTTTAATAAAGGTAATTAACAATTAAACTGGTTATGTTTTTCGAAGAGATTAAAGACAAAATTTGGAGAAAAAAAAATTTCAGCGGGTTAGTGAAAACTTCATTTAGTAGTTGAAGTATTCGTAGTAGATTAATAGATTGGTATTAGTAATAGTAATACGACTTGCAGCAGCAGCAACAGTAGTAGTAGTAGTAGTAGCAGAAGAAGAAGAACCACGGGTTTTCAAGGACTCGCGTGACAGCTTGTAAGAAGATGGGGAATAAATTCTGAAAGAAAAGTAGAAAGGAACTGGAGTCAATAACTAGAAACTGGACGTCCCGGAAGCAGAAACTGCGATATAAAAACAATCTGTCAATATTGAAGTTTCTTTGAATGAAATCAGACAGGATGAATTTTTAAAACTGTGCATAGGAGGCTACTATTCATGAGTAACTGGGACAGGAAACGTGACCTACAAGATACCAATTACTGAGCTTTAGGACCTAACTATACTTAACTGCAACCAGACGGTGGCTCTGTCAACATGCCTTCAATATAAATGCTGTTTGCAGGCCAGCAGAATGTATGCCCAACTGTGTACTACTATATGTTTGTACACATGATGTAACGTAAATAAATATTTGCGCTGATGTGCCATAAAATACCCCAAACCAAACCAAACACGTATTATAGATACCTTAGATTGCAATTATCCGTCGTCACATACTATGCAGAATTTGACCATGTCTGTTCGAAAAGAGAACTGATCAAAGTTATACCGCACGATGCAAAATTGCAAATTGATATGCTTGATTGTTTTTAATCTTAATTGTGCTGAGAGATTTAGAATACAGATGTTGGTTTTAATCACAATGCTATTCTTTTTAAAAGAAATAGTCCTTTTCCAAAGCACGAAAGCTTCTGGATATTCTAATCACAACTGCATAAAACCCGGATCAGTCCATTAAGCTTTGCATACCATCAAATATGACCCATCCATTTTTAGGCCGCGACCCTAACAAAATAATTCTGATTGTCGCGACCCCGTTTCCACATTTTCATAAGTGTTTTTGCCACCCTAAAAGATTCTGGCGCCCATCAGCGACCTTCCAAAATGTCCCAGCGTCCGTGATTTGGGTCGCGACCTGGGGGTTGGGAACCAATGACCTAAAGTGTAACAGAGGCTAAACTTCCATTAAAAAGAAGTTACAGACAAAGTGGGATGGGGTGGGTGGGGAGAAGTTGAAGAATGAGGGTTTTGGGTGACCGGGAACAATGTTGTTTAGTGGCACCCCAAACTTTGCTGTAGAGGACAGATTTTATGACAGTTGCGACCCCTCCCCATCCCCCAAGTAAGTTTTGTGGAGAATTGCCTCCCTTCGACTAAAATTTCAACTGCACCCCCTCCCCCGCAAAAAACTGAAACAGCGCCATCTTCGCCTGGTGTCAGGGGCAATTGCCCCCTCCTGCCCGGACTGAGGGAGGACGAAGGGGTTCCAGATTTAACTGTAGTTTATGCACTGAACGATGCTGACATATTATCCAGTTCTTTTCATACTTGGCAGTGTACTTCCGTGTACGAGTATGACCTTGTTCGAGTTCGTTTTTGTCAATTCATATTTGGCAGCTTCCGTGTACGAGTATGACCTTGTTCGAGTTCGTTTTTGTCAATTTTCATACTTGGCAGCTTCCGTGTACGAGTATGACCTTGTTCGAGTTCGTTTTTGTCAATTTTCATACTTGGCAGCTTCCGTGTACGAGTATGACCTTGTTCGAGTTCGTTTTTGTCAATTTTCATACTTGGCAGCTTCCGTGTACGAGTATGACCTTGTTCGAGTTCGTTTTTGTCAATGCAGACAACTTTGGTCAGAGTGCCAGAACACTGCACTGGAATATAGTTAGAAGTATTGTGTTATGGTTCACTCTTTCATTATTCCGAATCATATGAGACTTAAAAAGAGTTATACGAGACAAAGTAGTTATTTAACAGTTCTATGCTTTTAATTTTGTGTTAAAACTTTATACCATTTTATTCGAAAATTAGCATAAAAATATATTCCTAATGCTTCTAAATCTGTTATATTTTAAATCTGACCAAAGACAAAAAACCTCAAGCGGGCTTAGCCCAAGCGATCCAGAACTGTTGTTGTCTGACGCATACCAATATTTTGTATTTGTATTTGTTTCAAGTATTTTGCTTATTTATTCGTGGTAAAACTGCAAACGAAAAGTTTTTCAAAGCATTTTCTTCGTTAAGGGCTTGTTGAAATTTTTTGTTACCGCATGCTCTGGTAGAAAAGTAATAGTATCGGTTGGTATTTTTTGTAATTTTAATGCTGACAAATATCCTATTACATGCAAAATCAAAATAAATTTCCACAGAAAGGAGTGTCTTTAATTTCATTTGCATGCCATTTGGCTTCCGCCAATGCAATAGCGCAATAGAAAATGAAATCAAATCCCAATTTCGTACTTCAAACACACTACCAATCGAATGATATCCGTCTGACATCAAACAATCGTTATAAAAATTGTTACTCTAAATCGAATTTTGTGGATTACACATATTACTTCGAGGTTTTATCAGATAGAACGACAGTGGTTGGAAATTTCAGAATTAAAGTATAGAAGACAGAGTAACAAAATGCAATGTTTTATCGTTTACACACTTCATTTCACTGCCGATGTGCTTATTAACACAACATTCTTGGAACATAGAATACTAAACATTAATACTGCATCCGACACATATTACGCCCTCTGCTTGCCTTATTAAGCGTCACGAAGAAATCATCAAGGCCCTTTTATGTCATCAAAAAACTTAACAGTGATGATTGGTAAAGGTATATTCGATGGAACTCAAGTTATTATGTGAATATTTTGATTTCTTTTGGTTATATCGCAGTGACTTTGACCTTTACATTTAAATTAATAAATGGAAACATATCCGTATGTTTTGGTAAAATTGTGTTTAATAGAACTTAAGCTATTGCAATAAATCCAATGCACTTTCTCAAATAATGGTGACCTTGACCATTGACCTTTAGACATTCAAATCAATAGGCCTCTTTACATCTTATTGGGAAACCCACCTATAAAGCTTAAGGAAGGTTTGATGATAAGAGATAGTCAAGTAATTGTAAAAAAAAACAAAACAACATTTTGCTGTGTTAGTCAGTAACCTTAACCTTTGACCTTTTTCTCCCAAATCAAGCGTGTTCTTTGTATTTTGTTTTTATTTTTAGGAAATCTTATCTCAAGAGTTTGATGTAAATGTTTGAAGCAGAACTCGTGTAATTGCAACTGTGACCAGAACTGTTGATTTTCTTGCCCTCAAATCAATATGGGTTTTTCTTGTTTCTTATAAACCATAATGCTATCAACGTACAATAAGAAATGTTTGATCCTCACAATGATCATGACTTTTCACCTTTTGGCCTCACACCTGTAAGTTTTTTTTTTTTTTGTTTTTTTTCCTACTGTACATTCAACCTGCTTAGACTGGTGACTGTCTGTGAGACAGAACTTTAGCTGTTGGATGGAAATCGTTTTGCTAAGGTCGGTCAATGTGATTTTGGCCTTTGACCCTTTGATTAAATAAAACAGTATAACTGTCTTTTACAAGGAAACTAACCTGCAAAGTTATTATATTAACATCATACGCACCGCTATCTGCTGGATCATACTACTACTACTGATGATGATGATGATGATGATGATGATGATGACGATGATTGAATACATATTTCTCAAGTGTAAATTTAACACATATTCATCATGAATGAAAAACGCTTGATGACGATTGCGAGATGGCTGTCTTTGTTTGACTGTTTACAAGTTTAAGGGAAGAAAGTTATCTTTCCTCGATAATAAGTAACTATCAACCTTAGTAAGAAGCATTTGACAACCATGAAACAAACAGGAGTTTGAATATTCCTAGCCAACTGAAAAAGTGTGCAGTCAACGTGTGTCCATTAATATTCTGGAAGGTGTGAGCACCGATTCTGAATTCTCTTTATGAGATACTTGACCCTGAGTACCAGCTGATGTTGATTTAACTACCCTAAAAGTTCAGCAATTATATATATATATATATATATATATATATATATATATATATATATATATATATATATATATATATATATATATATATATATATATATATATATATATATATATATATATATATATATATATATGGTGTATTTTGTTCCTGCACAATGTTCAAAGGTTTTTTTCTATGCAGGTTTAAAAAACATATATCATTATGTGGTACGTATCCAGACGGAGTTTAAGATGCAAGGTCTATACCTAATTGCTAAATAATTCTCACAAATAATGTCGTGAAAATGCCTTACTGTATAATTATTGTTGTGCATTTTCTTCCATTCTCTATTTAATATATTCCACAGCTACTTTTAAAAGAGTGTGCTTTTTCAGTCTTCATTACCATGTTAAAAAAGTTTCTATCAAAGAAAACATGTGACATCTCAGCCTAAGAGGGGTTTCTTAAAATCTGGAAGCTGAATATGAACATTTTTTTTTTGTTTCATGACCTACTGGATGCAGTATGGTTTTGTGTCAGAGCTCAAACACTAAGCATTGAACAATGATTCATGTGACAAATAGGCCAATGGCCTGTTGTATTACTTTATAATATAGTTGTATTATTTTACAGTATTGTTGCATTACTTGATAGTATTGTTGTATTATTTTATAGTATTGTGGTCTTACTTTATAGTATTATTGTATTACTTTATAGTATTTTGGTATTATTGTATAGTATTAATGCATTATTTTATAGTAATATTTTATTACTTTATAGTATTGTTGTATTACTTTATAGTATAGTTGTATTACTTTATAGTATTATTGTATTACTTTATAGTATTAATGCATTACATTATAGTATTATTCTATTACTTTATAGTATCATTGTATTACTTTATAGTATAGTTGTATTACTTTATAGTTTTATTACTTGATAGTATAGTTGTATTACTTGATAGAATAGTTGTATTTTTTATAGCATAGTTGTGTTACTTTATAGCATTATTGTATTACTTTATAGTATAGTTGTATTATTTTATAGTATAGTTTTATTACTTTATAATATAGTTGTATTACTTGATATAATTATTGTATTACTGTATAGTATTATTGCCTTACTTTATAATATCATTGTATTACTTTATAGTATAGTTGTATTACTTGATAGAATAGTTGTATTACTTTATAGTATTGTGGTCTTACTTTATAGTATAGTTGTATTACTTAATAGTATAGATGTATTACTTTATAGTATAGTTGTATTACGTTATAGTATATTTGCATTACTTGATAGAATAGTTGTATTACTTTATAGTATTGTGGTCTTACTTTATAGTATAGTTGTATCACTTAATAGTATAGTTGTATTACTTTATAGTATAGTTGTATTACTTGATGGAATAGTTGTATTACTTTATAGTATTATTGTATTACTTGATAGTATAGTTGTATCACTTGATAGAATAGTTGTATTTTTTATAGTATAGTTGTATTACTTGATATAATTATTGTATTACTCTATAGTATAGTTGTATTATTTTATAGTATAGTTTTATTACTTTATAGTATAGTTGTATTACTTGATATAATTATTGCATTACTTCACAGTATTGTTGCATTACTTTATAGTATTGTGGTATTACTTTATAGTATTGTTGTATTACTTGATAGTATTATTGTATTACTTGATAGTAGTGTGATATTATTTTATAGTATTATTGTATTACTTGATAGTATTGTGGTATTACTTTATAGTATTGTTGAATTACTTGATAGTATTGTTGTATTACTTCATAGTATTGTGATATTACTTTGTAGTATTGTTGTACTTGATAGTATTGTTGTATTACTTCATAGTATTGTGATATTACTTTGTAGTATTGTTGTACTTGATAGTATTGTTGTATTACTTCATAGTATTGTGATATTACTTTGTAGTATTGTTGTATTACTTAATAGTATTGTTGTATTTACTGACAATCAGTTCTTTCGGTTCCAGTCACTTCCATGTCCTGATTTCTTTTCCAAACTGTACTGAGTACATAAGTCTCTTGCTCTCATCAAATTACTTTAGGATTTATACCTCTGCCAACCATTCCCACGATGCTATCTATTAGTTGCATTTACAAAGTGGCAAACCTGAATGTCGGAAATATTCGAATTCATCCAAGATACAAAATCAGCTTACCAGTCGTAGGAAATCCATTTAATCCATAGATACCGATACATTGAAGACTCGTTTTCTCTGAGTAACAATCAATATCGTTTACATTTGTCCTCGAACTACTTATCAAACATCATTCAATCGCATGCGTACAGACTTAAAATGAAACAGAAAAACAGAACTATCGCAGAGTCGTAATGTGACGATAAATTGAAATACAGAACCCAAAGGGTACCTTTTACATCAGACAAAAGACCCTTTAAACGGAACAACATTAACATCAAGTGTTAATATTAATACAAAAAAGAGAAAGTAGGATGGCAATTGAAATAAGTTAGGAAATAATGCTTTCACTGCCAGTCTCCCGCAGGAGGCAGTTACCGAAAGAAATGCAACGGCAGTCAGCGTCCTATTTATTGAAAGGTAAGTCACTATTGGACAAATGACCCGAAAATGTTACTAAATCAGGTGGAAAGAAATCAAAAGTGTTCTATGGGGGTTATATGTCAAAAAAGATAAGACACGTTTCCTAGTTTATGCTATATATATCTTCGAGTACATTTACAACGCAAATCATTTGAGACAGAAGGAACTGGAGTATCAGTCAAAATGAGTAATTAAGGAAACAAAGTTTCAAAAAATGTCAAAACAGAAACATAAGAAACAGTCTGGTACGTACTCAAAATCGAACCTTCAAGATTTTTTCTTCAATTTTTTATATTTTGAATCAAGTGCTACTGAAACGTGACGATTTTGTTTTTGTTTAAAACTTTCAAAAATATATTTATTTTAACAAATATTTTAATTTCAGTCCTTGCTTACAATGTTAAAATATACAAGTCTTCATAAAATATTAGGTTTTTAAAGATGAAGATCCACAATATTTTGACATGTAGTTCTAGCCAGTTCCATGCTAGAAAAGGCAACGTGAACCGGCCAGAGGGAGCCACAGAGTCGACGAAGGATGTATGAGAGAGTTATTAAACTGATTTACAATTTTTAAATCCCATTCTTTACTTGACATAATCAAAATATTCAACGATCAAACTTTATCAGCTCTACATGATGATCTTACTGTTTTGTTGGTTTTTTTTTTTATAAAGAAGAATAATTTGTTATGGTGATGAAGAACTCAATAATGCTAATGTGGTACAAGGAAGTATCGACGAAATAGACAACTTGATAAAAGGAACGAGAAAAGATCTAAATTATTCAAAACGAAAATGTATAAGAAAATGTATATATTCAAGCCTGAATTCATTTTAATTTAAGCATTCTTTCAGTGGCAACATTATTACACATAAAATCCAAATAACAAAAACATAGAGACATCCGAGTTTAGATTTAGATAAATGAGAATAAAAAGTGCCGAGATGATTTGAAAAGTAAATCTAGAATAACAAAAACGGAGTCCGAGGAGAAAACCATAATACTGACTGGATGTGTATTTCTCATTATACCTTGTCATGAATATCCAGATGTCATGAGTATCCAGATGTTACGGCTTTATTATCACTGAAAACATAACAGGTTAATAGAAGAATCTTTCTGTACGCTAGTGAAACAATTATTGTCGATATAGAATTATGTGGGTCGATGAATAATAACCTTAATTATACAACTGCACATGAACAAATCACACACACACACACACACACACACACACACACACACACACACACACACACACACACACACACACACACACAGTTTTCCTTCACTATTTGACGGGAGCTGTGGAATCGAAAATCGCTCATAATCGTCAGCTTGATGCTATAAAATAAATGCCACCAGGTATTTTATGTTTGAGTCAAATGTCACTATGCGTGAAAATCAATTAGACATCCATCGCGCTTGTTGATGAGCTGAACATTGTTCATATTTGCTCATAAATTCCACGAGAGAGAGAGAGAGAGAGAGAGAGAGAGAGAGAGAGAGAGAGAGAGAGAGAGAGAATAACTGATATAGCTAGTAATACCAATTCAACAAATGTAATACTTGATCCACCACGACTGAGTTTGAAAGGAGTTTTACTATTGTGCAACTAAAAAAAATGAGACAAATACACAATTTATTTATTTCCAATCCAACATTAGAAACGACCATGCTCACTATAGTACTCTAAATAGACACATTTCTTTCTCAAATCTTTAAACTGAGGCAACAACTTACAGACATAACCAAATAGTTATTTTTTTTCAAAGATTGTGACAGTCGTAACTTAAATGATGCAGATCAACAAGAGGGTATAGAAATATTGTATTATACGTGAAGTGGAAGAAAGAAACTTGAAGGAAGAAGATAGTTGAAATGTGTTTCAAAAACGCGTCTTAAAGTCTACTACATTGAAAAGAAACGGAATGACAACAGGCCAAGCCATACCCTGATGAAGTAGCGAAGGATGTTTCTATGGCAATGGGTAACATAGAGTTCTTTATCACTTTTCTTCAAATAAGTTCCAGTGATCACGGCATAAGCCATACCTTTGTTAAGACTGATATGTTCAATGTACGATTTTGGTCCATAATTTAATACACAAAACTGCCATAAAATAAACAATTACTTTGGGAGGAATTTCTAAATTGCCCTCCTTGAACTATGCTGTCATTATCTGTCCAACATGTTTGTACATTAAGACATACATCATGAAATTGTTATTTAAACATGAAAAATTGTTTATTGGTATAGTTATTTGCTAATACATTTCATGATACCACTATTCTGTTTCTGTTAGACGCTCACTTAGATGAAGTGGAAAAAAACAAAACAACTAACGGATCTAACCAAGTTAGTATTTTGTTGTAGATATTATGAAATAACAGGGTTGGTAATTGTGCAAAATATAATGCAATCATTTGTAAATTCAGTGAAATTATTTAATTTCATGTAATGACAAAAAGACTACAGAATATATATTCAAGCACCCATTTGATTATTGAATTGAAGACTGACATAAACAGAGCAGTTAGAAGCAGCTATTATGCCCATGTGGTAAAGATTGTTTTGCTTTATGAATTAAGTATCTCCTTATCCTCGTACGTCTATAAGACATTTTTATTTAGAG
>JAECUM010066891.1:0-13570 GCA_016617855.1 Megalonaias nervosa | reverse complement strand
CTCCCATGACTTTTTTTTGTCAGGGAGCTGTTTTGTGTGTGATATATGGTTATATACAATGAAGATAATGGTTATATACAATGAAGGTGATTATATGGTTATATACAATGATGATAATGGTTATATACAATGAAGGTGATTATATGGTTATATACAATGATGATAATGCTTATATACAATGAAGGCGATATATGGTTATATACAATGAAGGTGATATATGGTTATATACAATGAAGGTGATATATGGTTATATACAATGAAGATTATGATTATATACAATGAAGATAATGGTTATATACAATGAAGATAATGGTTATATACAATGAAGGTGATTATGATTATATACAATGAAGGTGATTATGATTATATACAATGAAGATAATGGTTATATACAATGATGATAATGGTTATATACAATGAAGATGATGGCCTTTTCTCTACCTGTGAACAGAAACTAGCACACCCACCCCAAATATCAAATCCGTAGGGTGCAAAACTGACACCTACTACGTGTTGACACGCTGGTAGGTACAATAAATTCTGTTCACAAATAGACTAGGGCTCGGCCAAGGCCCCTAATAGATTATAAATCTTGGCCTAAAATCGCCTCCCGCAGACAATTTGTCTTTCTCGGGTTTCGAACCATGGGCGCCAGGACGAGAGTTTCTACGCGCTATCAACTGAGCTATCGGACCTTGTTATAAATACATACTGAAAAAGTTAGTATGTGTTTACCAATAGCCTATTTCCTAAAAAATACAGTAACAAAAACCACAGTTTTCTGTGTAAAATGGGATTTCTAGTTTCCAAAAAATATATATAATTCTGTATAACACTGAGTCTATGCGTATAACCAAGGATATTGATTTAGTCATAGCAGATGTTCTTAAAATAACTTTACGCGGCATATATACACAGCCGTTATGGAATAATCAATATGCAGCCACAGCCTTCTAGATAATAGATTTCGATTGCGCACTGTGCGCGGATTTTATGTAAACAAAGAATACAGTATTATAGACATCCGGATATTTTTTTTTTGTTATGATTTCACATACAGGTTTATATTTAGTTCTTCATTTCTTGTGTCCAGAATGCGATTGCTTTGGTCTGTAAGTTTAAAATGTATCCTTGATAATAACGGATTATGAACTCTCAGGTACACGGGGTTAATTGGCTCTGATACAATTAACCAACCGGGAGGTGCCAACGGACTAAAACTGTATAATATGTACCCTTGTTGGGCCTGGCTAGACTTAGAAAGATCTATCTGATAGCTACCTTCAATAACATCGCATACCAGATTGACTGCAATAACTGATGTTATATTTACAATGCCTGGCGATATATGACGTCCGTCACCAAAAGGGTTGTTATTGTGTTTTAGCATAACCGGTGGTGGAGCTATTTTTCTCCACGATTCAATTACTCCCGGATAATATTCTTCAATAAGATCATTTAATGATTTCTTCATTTCAGCGTTATTTAAATCTGGCATAACAAATGTTTGTAAATCTTTTTCTGTTATTTTATAATGATCAAGAAATACTTGCCTCAATTCTGGATTTGCGTAAGGATAGTAACTAATATCAGTCGCAACGTTTATAATACTTCGATTGGCGATGTATAAATCGAATAAGATCCCATTTAAGTGTTTTATTGACTCGATTATTTGCTGCTTTACGTTATCGTTGTAATGTTGTGATAATGAAATAAGTAAATTTCTTAAATCATTAAACGCTTTATCGTATTCAGGCTTGAGAGTATCTAAAAACCGTTTAATAAATCCTACATCAACAATATCTCGATGTCTCCCCTCTGGTGTAACGATAACATTGAATGCTGATCTGGTTATCTTGGGGATCCTTTTACCATTAAAATCGATAAAGTAATATATATCGTTGTTTGGATCAAATTCAAATACTATATAATTCCATGGATATTTATCTCGATATTCTGGATTTTTAATGAATTTTTCTTCACTCGTTTTAAACTCATTTTTAGTTGGTTCTGAAACTCCATTATAAACAGGTGCAACTTCAGGCCATCCTAACACTGATCTAATCGAACTCTGATAACTATCTACGAGGTAATCAGGAGAATTTATTTCAATAACCTCTGATAATGTTGGTTCGTAAACAGTGATCGCTATTTTAGATTCTTTCCCTGTGATAGATTTAATTCTGCGTTGGAACTCATCATTAATCTGTTCTATTTGATAACTACCCGTTGTAATTCCAACAACTTGCCAATCAGGTGTTCCATCTGGTTTATTCTTATTCGCAAATACCAGTGAATTATTTGCTGGTTGTCCACCTAACGGTTTTGATCTAATATTAGGCCAGTTATGATAAACTCGTAATTGTGCTAGCGCTATTTCCTTTGCTGGAATTGCAGTCGGAAAGTTAACGCTAAATTCAGGATTGGTTGAACTTAATGATATCATAGTAGTTTTTGACGGCGTTGTATTAGCTACGATCTGCTGAAGTAATTCTAACGATGACATTATTATTGTCGTTATTATTTAATTCTCCATCTTTCCGTTATTGTCACTAGCGATTATGAATGCTTCATCGTAGGTTTTCATTATCGTTACGAACTCCTCATCAGATATTTTACCATCACTGAGATACGCTGAAATATACGAGCATAATTTAGTGTAGGCGGCTGTTGCTGTGTGCAATTTCATTATGTACTCGTTTAGTTTATCATTCGTACATGTAGATATTTTCTTAGCAATAATATTGAAAATACCTGCACATGTTGTTGCCGTTGAAACTATAATTGTTACAACTGCAGGCGCTGTCATCGTTATTGTTGATAGTAATAATCCAGTTCCAGCAATAACAGCAGAAACCGAGTATACCATTATATCAATAACAGCCATACGTCGCCGATATTTTTTTACCTTTATCGTGTAATCGTCGATGATATTTTTTAGTTTGGTTTGACACTCACATACTTGAGCGTATCTGTGACGTTAAACGTCGATAAATGACTCTTGATTCATTATATTTATCTAGATAACTAACTGAGGAGTTTCAGCTACAAACTCAATACACCACCAATAAGTCGCTGCGGTTAACTTTTATCATTCGCTATCAGCATAAACGTTTCCTCGACATCTTTGTTTAACACTATAGACACAATTCCAGAAAAATCATCGGTTGAATGACACCATGGAAATGTGGTAAATATACTGAATTTTGCACTGCTAAACACAGATAATCTATATACACCAGTGACCTCTGCGGTATGTTTAAAAGTGTTATTTTGCTGCGACCATGTTGCTTTTCCTGATGCTACCGTATATACCATGTTAATGATCTGCTTGTGAGGAATTTTAATAAGATTAGTTTTTTGAATAATATTAGGAATTCCACTAACAATATCGTTGAGTTTTCATGTTAATGTCAGCGAGATTAATAATAACATTTGGTGGAGTTCCAAAAAAGTCATTAATAGATCTGTTTACATTTCTACGAAAATTTAGAAATGTTTGTACATGATTAAAATAATCAGTTCTAAATGTAGCAGTTCCATCATTGATTGTCGTTAACGAAGTCATTATTGGAATTTCCTTATCGTCGACGTATTTCTTCGTTGCGGCGTCAAAATCTGTTTCTGGTGTTCTGAGATTATTAATACCATTATTATTCATGTCGAGAAATGCACGCATTATACCACCGCGCACTGACACGTACTTGGATTCTTGATCATCGACGTATTTTGTTGTTGCTGCGTCTGTATCTGTGATTGGATCTCCAAGATATGTAATTTTTCTTCTTGACATAATAATGGCACCAATAATTACATCACCAGTTTTCTTAACATAGTCGTTAACCGATTTACCGGAATCCTGTATTTTACCTTGGTCAGCAAAAGTAACTATATTATTAACAACCGCGGTGGGAATTCGTACAAGTACATCTAGTAGTTGTATATTACTCGCTTTTAATTGTCCTTGTTTGTCCTGAAAAACGACGACTTCATTTTGATCCACACTTGTGATATTTAATAAATCATCGATTTCATTTCTGAGCTGATCAAGAGTTGCATATTTAGATAAATCGACCTTCTTCTGATCTTTGCGAGTAGATCTTCCGTAAATATCTACCATTATATTTACTGATATCTGTTTAAGTGTTATGACGTAGTGTAGTGAACGCGTGCACGACTTTATGAGGCGGTGCTGTTGATTTTGATACAGCATCAAGCACAGCGAGGGTTTCACGACCGCATATTGGTGGATCAGTTAATGTTTGTGTTGGTAGCGTTGAATACCAGATTGGAGCAGTATTATTGCTGACATAATGAAGAAATTCTTTTGGGGGCGCTAATCCATACGAATCGAAATAAATAATTCCACGTGGATCAATTGCATATCAGACCCAGTGCGTGCATGGGCCAGAGTTTTTATCGAGATTAATGATACCGGTTTCAATATTGTTTGGTTTTTTTGGTAATTGATCGCGCATAAAAACACCTCTGAATTTTTTATTTTTAATTGCTTAGCAGCATTAAGTAAATCAAAATTGGACATAGGTGATATTAGTAAACTGTCCCGGGAAGTCTTAGACCCTTTCCGTATGAATACGGGGTCCCTGGTAATCTTAGACCCTTTCCGTATGAATACGGGGTTCCTGGTAGTCTTAGACCTTTTCCTTTTTTTTTTGATTCCTTGTCCGGTTGCTTTCTTTAACGCCATTCCAGCAGCTGTTCCAACAGCACCTAATGCAGCTGCTTTTGCAACAGCTGGGGCTGCAGCGGCTATTAAAGCTGGTATAGCTGCGAGAAGTGGAAATATACCACCTGTCTTAGCAATATCTTTGATGGCGCCCGCAGAAAGATTAAGTTTTATACCTTTATTTGATTTTTTAGCGTCATTGAAGTTTTTGAACTGACGCTCAGTCAACGATAGTTTATTTGCACCGGTCATTTGTTCTCGCTTTAGCGATATTTTTAACGCACAATTTTTTTTTTGATGCTGATTGCAGCCTTTTAATCTGACCAGGAGTCAGACTCACACTAACGTGATGATATGACATTATTAATATTATGAACGAGCTAATTACATGTTTATTTACATATTTTCTACTGGGGCATCAATAACTCTCATTCGTCCACCAACACCTTCGAGTAACATCGATTTATCGCTGAGTATAACAGCAATTGCTCTGTAATTTGCAATAACTCCTCGATTCACACGAGCTCGAAAATGTATATCAACTACTGATTGTCTGGTTAAATCTAAATGTTCTAGTGAAAAGTAATAAATCGGATACAGCGATGTAAAATCTAGCTGAGATATTTGTAAACCAGTATCAATGTTTTGATCACGACCCATGAATGTCATTAATCGATGATATGCACGTGCTAATGATTATCTCCAAAATTTGACAAAATATCCTCGGATGGTTCTTGATGTCCATTAATCCTTAATTAAACCTCAGAAACACCGAGTTGGTCAAATATCATATTACTTTGTGTCTGATTATTTACTCGTGCAGTATTCTGAAGCGCAATAAATATATGTCTTGGTGCAGAAACACCTTGCTGTGATGCTATTTGCCATGTGAATAGACCATTAATTGCACTCTGAACAGCATCTGTGGTCATCGTTAACCATGATAACGTTGATTTACCACCTTGACTCATAAAAGATAGTAACCTATCTTCTTCAGATATTGTTGGAGTCATCACTGGCATCCACAGGGAAAGTTTTGTTAGTATTACTTTACCATGAAGTGCTCTGGTTGCATTATCATCAGCTCCCTCAACGTGCCACATTGCATCATTATCATCGCTTTTTCGCACAAGTACAACCGTATGTTTGGCTCCAAAAATGACTTTTCTGACATTTCTGCAGAATCCAAAGATGTGTGACAGTGGAATCACACAAGAAAATGATTTCCTATTACCTTTCAACATTGATCGACGTGCTGTAAATCCTAAGTTGAATTCTGAATTAACACTGTGCAATAACGGAAAATCAGCAGCAGGCCGGGCTATCATTCCAGCTGGTTGTGGATTGACTGCAGTATTCTGTGGTGCTTGTACTAAATTATATTGTCTACTGTCAGGGTGGTCAGAAGTATCTTTTGAGAACATCATTGATGGACCAGCTGATCTTGAGTAATCGTCGCTGTATCTTGCAAGACCCAATATCGTCGTGGCAACGTCGACGTCTTTCTGAATTGATTCAATATTTTTTCCGTCAATCATGTACGTAGCACTATCAAATAAAGCCATAATACCGTTATTAACAAAACCAGTTCTAACCTCAGCGGCGTACTCGGTATTATCTGTCTTTATAATTTCACCTTCAACTTCGATAAATGCTTCAGCGGGTAAGAAATATCTACTTGTATCTTGAACTTGTAGTCTAATTCGTCCACGCTGATCTGGAATTCGAGCGTCGTAAGAATAATACTGATAATCGCGCATAGACTCATCTTTGAGAACTGGTGCGTCCATGTCAAACGCGGGGTCAGATATGCGCTTAAACATCTTTATTATTATCGTCTTCGTCTAACTCGAAGACCACTTCCTGCTATCAGACTAGCGGTTATATTTTTTTTCCTTTTCCGACATCGGGATATCAGCTAACTCCGCTAGTTTTTGATTAGCGGCTTGATTTATTATTTTACTGACATTTGCTGGCATCACTTCAGTGCTAGCCAATTTCACTGGTTGAGGTCGGGTCGCTTGTGGTCTGCGTATTAATCTTGATAGTCTATCTTTGATTGCTGAGAATGCTTTGCTAGCAATATTACCAACAGCGCCTATACCTTTTTCACGAACAACATCAATAGCTTTCATTCCCAGTTGCTTTGCAATCGGTATTGCTTTTGGGGCTATTCTTCTAAACAGACCCTGAACAACATCACCTAGTCCATCTCCGTAGGTCGCTTTGTATACTGGTAATCGAGAGTTTATTACCCTGACCATGGTAGGTCCACGTTGAGTACCATGCACGATCATTTTGTTATTAAGTGACTTTATCACTAATTACATACTTAGTCACTATGATAATCATCGGCGATTTCATTAATGAGAGACCGATATACATTAATATCCATGATACCGCCTGTAAATAATCGTTTACAAATATCAGCTGCTTCATTAATGATTTCTGGGGAATTATTACCAGCTCGTTTTCCTCCAATGAGAATTTCTAGTCGATCAACATCAGCAAGAACGTTATTGGGACAGGTAATAAGACCACTTCCTAGACCACTTCCAGTTGCGCCAGGAGAGGTGTCTGACGGCCAATATTCTTCTTCTTCTTCCTTACTTGTTGTTTGGACTGGTTGTGGTTGTTGTAATCGTGGTTTTGGAGATAGAATTGGTATTCGTGATTTTGGTGATCCTGGATAATCACCAAGTGATTGCTCAAGTGGTTTTGGTTTTGGAGGTTTTTGTAATTGTTTCATTTTTTCTTGTCGTTCTTGTTGTTTTTGTTGTCGTTCTTGTTGTTTTTGTTGTTTTTTCTCCTCTATTCTTGATTGAATTAAATCATTAATTTTCCTAACATAACCCTGATATAATGGATCATTATCTCTAGCTTGTTCAACATTCATATATGCGATATAAATATTTTTGCCATTGTTCACTGTTTTTAATATCTTTAGCGTGTTCAGGTTTCATTAATTTACTTCTTTGACTAAAACTATCCACAGCAAACTCAACTAGTTGATCTTGGTTCAATTTATTAATTGCCTTAACAGTTTCTTCATCAAATTTATTTATCAGTTCAGCAGTACTTATAGGACCTGCTGATTTTGGTTTAGGAGCTGGTGCTTCAACATCTTCTGCTTCAGCACCTTCAGGTTGATATTCATCCTCAGGTATTTCCGGGACTGGCATCGCAGCAGCCATTTCGGCTGGAAGTTCACGTAAAATTTCTTTTGTCTATTTTGTTCTTCTTGCGATTTTTCCAGTTGCTTCAGCGGTTTTCTCTAACACAGGTAGAATACCTTTAGTAGTCTCAGTGATAGGTTTAAATAATTTTTTTGTATCCTCTTCAAATTCAACTTGAGATTCCTGACGCGATTGTAATTGTTGCTTAACAGAATCACGAACAGGTAGATATTTTTTAATTGCATCTAGTCGCTCTCGAGCTAATTTAGCTGAGTGTGATTCTCCAATACTCATTATTGATAATATCTATACTGGCTGTTTAATTTATAGCAGCAGAGAGGGTGGACGACATACGCGTAGTGACCAGATTGTGAAAAAATCAGAAAAAATCTGGTCAATAAGAGAAGTTTTCATTATTAAAGCAAAAACTTTTTTTTTCAGCCTTCGTAGGAACCCTTTGATTTCAAAAATAAGGTCTCTACAAAGTTGTAGGGTCCACCTTCTCTGCTGCTCAAGATCATGGATCATTTTTATTTGCCGAAAATTAAAAATGATGTTTATAAGTACCAAAGATTTTGTCACACTTTTCAAATGGTAGGAAATCCCAGTCAGAAGATATCTAAAGCACATCTGCAACCTATTCCTGCACTGGACCGTTTGACAAGCATTTAGCAGAAATATGGTAGACTGTCGGTTCCTTACCTAATACCAAGTCAAGCAACCAATACTTGTTGACCATAATGTGTGCGTCCTCAAGATCTCCATAGACTATTCCTTTGAAGAATATTAAAGCAAAAACTGTTCTGAAAGTTTAGGCTATGTTTTTTAACACTTGATTGCCTCCCCAAATCTGTCCAGCAATTTTATGTTTGATTATTTCCAAGAACTTATGCATGAATTAGTCATCCAACAGTTTATTTTTTCTGCCTATCACCCTGAAAGTCATTGGGCTAGCACAAAACTGTCCGAAAACACTCTCACCTACCCATGATACATGTATACAATTATACTGAATCAAGCCTTAAAAAGACTGTGATCAGTAAAATTCTGCATTGTATAATTATCGGGTAAGATCAGGAGAGTTTTTTTCCCCATGTTGGTAATTATCACCAAATGAAATACCCCATGACTACCATAAAACAGCAAAATACTGTCCCAAAACACCCTCAACTACCCAGGATACATGTAGTCAATTAAATAAAATCAAACCTAATAAAAATACAGTGAACAGTAAAATTCTACCATGTATATTTATCGAGTAAGATCAGTAAAGTTTTTTCTCTTGTTGATACTAGCTGAATGAAAGACCCTTTGACTGACCCTATACACGCTCTTCGACCCAGGATACATGTATACAGTTACAATAACTTAATGAAATATGCAATTTTGGTGCATACTCTCTCTCTCTCTCTCTCTCTCTCTGATCAAAGATAATTAACTAAACTACTTTTATATTGCAGCACGATTAATAAGTCGGAATCATGCGTCACTACATTGACATTTCAAAACTTCTTTTAAAGTTTTTTTTAAAAATCTTTAATGTGATAAAGAACAGCTGAATAATTAGAACCTAATGATGCTATATTTATATTTTTAAAATTCTTGAACCAATATATTATTTTTTATTGGTTTGATAATGGTAAAAATTGCAATAAATAAAAGTAAAACCTCCTGTAACATTATGTCTTTTGTCTCAATTTTAGAGACAAAGTTTTAAAGGATGCAAACCAGTTTTAAGGCTGTTTGTTTTTTGTTTTTTTTGTTTTTAAATACATTCAAAGGTTGAGGTTCTGTACATTAGCAATGCAAATTAAGTATTGGAAAACAATCGTACACTAAATCTAATACTTCTAATCGCAACATTTTTTATCTTGATACGAACATGATTTTCCACAATTTGATTATTTCGGCTTCGAGACAAAATTTGTTCCAAAATGAAGATTATGAGAAGAATAAGAAAACCTTTAGGCATGCTTAATTTTTTTAATGTCATTTTACCTATAAACTTATATTTATGTGCTATTGATGTTGCTCTGAAATATATTATTTTCGCAGGATCTTATGTACAATAGTATCACAGGAAAAGATAGACGTCTGTGAGGTGCGTCAAAATGGGTGACGTACAATACGATCCTTACAACCAGGGGTCGTCGGATGAAAGCTCGTTAAGAAGAGTACGAGGGAATTTATCATTGTCATATCTGATCCTTACTTTGCTAAAATAACTAATGTTTCCAAAGTAATGTGAGATACCACTAAGAAGTAGATTTCTTACACCGTGAAAGTAAATACTTAAGCGCGTCAAAATTGGTGTTGAAGAACATGGACCACTCTGTTGTGGTGTATGCGTTTTTTGTTGTTTTTATAAGGTGCTATAAATCACTTAGATCTTCGAGAAAGCACGTGGTTTTAGAGAACGATTAAAACTGCGTTGTTAACATACACCTTAAGAAAGGAGACTGAAAAAGAATTACAATGTTAATCGACACAAAATGAATGCCGTAAAGCTCCGTAGGGAGTATGAATTATTTCTGGTAAAGGGAAAACTTCAGAAATTTAGAGCGCCGTCTGTTGTAATAATGCCATGCTAATCTCTTGTATTCCATTATGACAACAGATGGCTACACGAGTTGGACAACAAAGACGATACTGATAAAACTTAGTATTTACATGTTGCAAAGCCAAATCTGTATGAAAACAGCAGTTGGAATGATGTAATTGTCATATGTCAAGTTCATAAACAGAATATACAAACCTTGTAATAACAAATTTAGTGTTTGCCATACAACAAACTGCAAGATCAGTTCAGTAGTTAGCAAACTGCAAGATACAATGAAGCAGAAGGAAAGTAGATCTAAGCACTTGCAAGCAGCCATTTTTACAGCTTGTGTAAATGAAGAACAGAAAATTCATGACTAGAATTAGGAATGTAGCACTTGCAAGCAGCCAATTACAATAATGCAGAAGGAAAGTAACGCTTGCAAACCGCCACGTACAATTGGCATCAATGAAGAATACAATATACATGCATAGAATTATGAAAGTAGATCCTGCAAGCAGCCATTTACAATAATACATCAAGGAAGATTAGAAAATACACGCATAGAATTATGGCGGTGATCCGCCTCCATAGATAACATGATATGGAATTAGTTTGCACATATAAGAATCAACATTTAACACCAAATGGGTGATACAAGAGCTTAACATAAATCGAAATTAAGCAGCGATTTAATGATATTTATCCAGTGTAACTATTATGTTGATTAAATAGATTGAATTTTGTCCATACATCGATGAACACCAGTTAATTTAATTAGCAATGTCTGTGAGCTCCCTCTCTTCTTTGAATAATTTGATAATTATTAATAACCACATTCTATCTTCTTGTGGGGAGCATGGGTGTCTGCACATAGGGGCAAGAGGGGGTGTGCACTTGCCCCACCCTCTGATGTCACCTCGAAACATGTTTTGGTCTACATGCGTAAAACAATATGGCTGTCCACTACATGTTTGTTTTGGTGCCACAGAGAAAAAAGTATATTGAAGCTGAAGAAAATATACACAGATGGAAGACTTGATATAAAATCTTCACATACTCAGAACGTTTTATGTTCAGCAATATCATGGCTAGTACATGGGACAGTGAATGAAATATTTTTTAGTCATATTTAAAGGGTCTTCAAACAAAAGTCATGTCTCTCCAAGTCAAATATTTAACAATGTCGGTAAGGTTCTCTATTAACCAAAGATTGCTATGCAATTAAATGATATTCATTGAGAAAATATTTTGCGATAATTATTATCAGTACAAAGATACCTTCTTCATTATAAACATTCTCTCTCTCTCTCTCTCTCTCTCTCTCTCTCTCTCTCTCTCTCTCGCATTAGAATGATTCCACATAGACTTTTTCTTACTTTGTGTAGATATCTTGTTACAGAAACTGGTGGCGAACGCTGTTTAGATTAGAAGTAGTGTGAAATCTATTTGACAGGGTGATGATAACAGAGCCTAAATTTGATTACTCAGTTTAAGTCGACCAAATTACTTTTGTCAAGATACTGCTTGGCCTCTTCGCGCGCCTGCGCAAGTTCCGTATTTGCTTCTCGTCATAAAGAAGTTTCTCATCATAAAGAAGTTTCATATAAGGACGAAAGCACTGAATATAAATAAGTTTGCACATCATATAAGTACGAAAGCACCGCATATAATGAAGTTTGCACATCATATAAGTACGAAAGCACCGCATATAAAGAAGTTTGCACATCGTATAAAGACGAAAGTACCGCATATAAAGAAGTTTGCACATCATATAAGGACAAAAGCACCGCATATAAAGAAGTTTGCACATCATATAAGGACAAAAGCACCGCATATAAAGAAGTTTGCACATCATATAAGGATAAGAGCACCGTATATAAAGAAGTTTGCACATCATATAAGGACAAAAGCACCGCATATAAAGAAGTTAATAAAAGTTACCATCTTATGACAGCTGTGGCGTTCCATATTTTTAAACTGGTTTTGTACTTGGACCTCTCATCACATGTACATAGTTCACACCATGTGCGAGTATGTTCCAATGGAACCCTGTACATTATTGGTGGAAGAAGAATTTATTCGGGCATGCAGGTTCTCAAACTCACGTTTTCCATTTCTATATCAAGCTCAAAAACTTTGCGAGAAACAAACTTCGTATGCATTGGTTGTTTCAATTGCTGGTTTTGACCGTTAGCTTTTACTACATAGCTGGTAGGCCGTAAAAAAGACCGACAAGTTGTTATCCGCGTCTTTTATTTTCTTCTGTCAACGAAAAAAGGTGGCGGAGAACAACTTGTTCATCTACCGGTACAATTAGTTTTTGTTTAGCCTAAAGGTTGCCTAACGCTAGCCCTAGTGAACACAACTCATCTCCTAATCTATTCACACGGGTTATCCGTGCAGGACTATTCCGCAGATTCTTCGAGTAGCCTCCCTTAAAGTAGCATTTAGTTCTTAGAAACGTGTAGCAGCATCTATCTTTATTTAGCAGGTTTTGGAACAATTCCGTCAAGATGTCATTGGTTACAACTTCAGGTGGGTATGCATTACGTTTTAAGAGCTATACTTTTACAAAAATCAATCTTACCAGGCAGAAAGGATGTCTTCAAGGCCAGTTGTCACTACAGCATTACCTCACCCCATATTTTCTGCCAGTGACAACCCCTCATTATCTTCCATGTTGTCTGGTGCAGATTAACTCTTTTGAATGTTGTGTGGTTGTTACATGTCACGAAAACTTGAACCCAAAAATATATTTACCATCACGGCAGTTTTCAAGGATTATCTGGGGTCTAAATTTGTTTTTTGTTGGATATAATTTTCTCATTGTAGTTAGGTGATTGATTCATGATTGTAAGAAATGTCTTTATTTGGTTTAAAATAAGCACAATGTGGGAAACGATTTCAGTTGAAGACGTATTTTTGGTTGAAAAAATAATATTTTTTATTTAGAGGAAACAGATGAAAACACGTTGCAAAATAACTTCATTCAATAGTTGTTGGAGTATTGTATGTGATATTATGCCTATGAATAAAGCCAGGCTTTCGGTTGTAATTATGATGCAAAAGAGACATAAGAGCAACTTGATGGCACACCACTGCAAGCTCAACACTTGATATGTACACTCCTAACATGCCTTGCTTTTCCTCTCAATCTTACTGTGC
>JAECUM010066888.1:0-35303 GCA_016617855.1 Megalonaias nervosa | reverse complement strand
TACGTGTAGGCTCGTACAATAATAACAAGAGAAAAGAGTGAAGACAACAAGCTTTGTATATTTTAACAAAATAATTTATTTCCCTAGAAAACAATGTAAAAACTGGAAATAGGACTTACGGTTTGTGAATATAATCCAAAATTTAATCCTAAGAATGAAAAATACAAATCCTATCACTAAATACGTCTAATAAAATCCAGGTTCGAATCTCGATGACGTTCCAATATGGAAGACGATGACGTCAGATGTGGTCGTTGTACAAATGGCAACAATTCCTCAATTGAATCACAGTTTATGTTTCCGTATAACTCCAGAATAAATTTCCACTGAATTTCTTTCTCCCAGAACTTTTTATAAAAAAGTACACTTGTTTGGTTTTCTAGAGAATAAATTATTAAATTCCAAAAACAAATGAACTTCAAAAACAAACTGGCTTCAACAATTGAAACCTCTCGACCCTCAAGGTTAAAATACAACTGAATAGATTTAATACCAATTTGCTGTTTTAAGCCTCGATTTTAGGTCACATGGTACTACACGTGATAGGCTGCGCGATTTACTAATTTGAACATCGTAATAATATAAAATGCCATTTGTCACGTATGCAAGAATAGCCCTATCTAAGTACCAGATTCTCACTCTGAAATAAATTTAAAAATAAAACATTGTTTATTCAGACTACACGTAGGCCGAAATGACCTTGGCAATAGCCAATCGTTTTCGCGTAGTGTTTACAAAACGGTGTACCAGAGTGAGCTAACAATAATGCTAATGTAACACCTTTTACGTTTTAGATAAACAGAATTTACTGAAAGAAAATATCGAATCCCGAGAAAATAATCATTACAATAAAATGTAATGAAACAAAAATAAAATAAAAAAGAATTTTAAAACTAACACACAAGCAATTTAATTACATATACGTAACACTTCCCCATAAAGAAAAAGAAAGATTTATATAATAAAGCTTTCTTTTACCATATGTAAATTATACATGAGGTAAACAAAATTACATAAGAAAATTCTTATGAATTATATAAAGTGTATGTGAAATAATATTTCTATACACGGGAAAGTGCATCTGCAATCAAATTGTCTTTTCCTTTGATGTGCCTGATGCTGAGATTATATTCTTGCAAAACAAACTCCACCTTAATAATCTTTGATTTTTATTTTTCATCTTGTCGATGAAAGTAAGGAGGTTGTGATCACTAAACACAACAACCGGAGAAGGAGCTGAGCTAATGTAAACTTCAAAATGCTGTAATGCCAGTATTAAAGCCAAACATTCCTTCTCGATTGTTGAGTAATTTCTTTGGTACTTATTTAATTTCTTAGAGAAATAGCACACTGGGTGATCAACACCATTTCCATCTTCTTAAATCAATACTGCTCCAACCCCAACATCACTTGCATCCACAGATAATTTAAAAGATTGATTGAAATTTGGAGCTGTGAGAACCAGCGCATTTTTGAGTATGTTTTTTAATCTATCAAAAAGCTTCCTGACATTTTTCAGTCCAAAGAAACTTGTTTTTTCTTACTTAACAAGTTTGTCAGAGGTTCAGCAATATTAGAGAAATTGGAACAAAATTTTCGATACTATCCGGCCATACCCAAAAATCGCATCAGTTGCTTTTTACTGACAAGCACAGGGAAATCAGAGATAGCCTTGACATTAGCATCTATAGGTTTAACTTGACCATGTCCCACAATATGTCCTAGAAAAGTTACACAAGCACGGCAGAACTCGCTTTTAGATAAACTGATTGTCAAATTTGCATCAGTGAGTCTTTCAAAGAATTTTTGAATCGTGGCTAGATGTTCTTTCCAGGTGTCGTTGTAGATGATGACATCATCGTTGTAAGCATCACAATTATCTAGACCAGAGGTAATCACATTCATCAAGTGTTGAAAAGTACTTGGGGAACCCTTCGTCACAAAAACGGTATTACTTTATATTGATAGAGTCTATCTGGAGTCACAAATGCCGAAATTTCTTTCGCTCTTTCCGTTAGTGGAATTTGCCAAAATCCTTTCAGAAGGTAAAATTTGGTGACATACTTGGCATTTCCAATTGTATCAATACAATTATCGATTCTTGGTAATGGAAATGAATCTGTTTTTGTCACACTGTTCACCTTCCTATACGGAAAGTTTTATCCGGTTTCGGAAGAAGTATACATGGTGAACTCCAGTCACTTTTACTGGACTCTATGAAATCGTTCTCCAGCAAATACTGAATTTCCTTTTTCAAGTATTCCTGTTTGAGAGGGTTCATCCTGTATAGGTGTTGTTTCACAGGTTTTGAATCTACAATTTCAACGTCATGAAAAATTTTGTTTGTCCTCGTAGGAATATCTGGAAACAAGTGCTCATATTTGAATAATAACTGTTTAAGTTCATTTCTTTCTTGTTGTTGCAAATGTAAAAGTTTCTGGTCCAGATGTTTCATAATTTCCGAATTCCGAAGATTTGTTGCTCCAAGATCAACAGTATCCAATTGAAATTTCTTCACTTAAATCCTCAGTTTGTGGGACAGGTACAACTAAATTAATTGCATAATTTACTTGGCTATCTCTTTCAATATACTAGTACTCCATTAATTTATTTAGATCAGAGTACTAATATTATAATTTAACTCATTCATTTTCTTCTTTACTTTGTAAGGGCCGTAAAATCTAAATTGAAGGAAATTTTGAAGAATGAGCAAGGGAGAATGAACTCTATTACATTACTCAAATGTTCTCTCAAGTAAAGTTTTGTGAAACCATAGTTTCACTTTTGGCTTGAATTGCTGAGTGCCAAATTCAAGCATAACAAGCTGGAAAATTCCAAACATGAAATATGACCTTTGACCTGATGGGAAAAATTTGGGAAGGCCAAATTGAGTAAAAAAAACTTTATCAAAGCTTTCATTATGGTTTTTGTTTTAATATTCCTCAAAGGAATTGCCTCTGGGAATCTTGTTGACGCACACATAATGGTCAACAAATACTGTTTGCCTGACTTGGTCTTAGGTAAGGGACCAACACAATCTACCATAATTCTGCTAAATGGCTCGTCAAATGCAGGAATAGGTTGCAGATGAGCCTTAGGTATCTTCTGATTGGTTTTTCCTACCATTTGACAAGTATGACCAGATCTACAAAATTTACAAACATCACTTTTGATTTTTGGCCAATAAAAGTGTGTCAGGATCTTGTGATAAGTTTTATTTATCCCTAAATGACCAACCAGAGGAGTTTCATGGGCCAAACTAAGTATTTCCTATCTGTAAGATTTTGGAACTACAATCTGTGATAGTTCACTGACCACTCGTCATTAACAGGTACCTCGGGAGGTCACCATTTTCTCATAAGAATTCCATTTTTAATGAAATAACGGACAGGTACTTCAGTGGCTTCAGTTTCACTAATGGCCCTCTGAAACAAACAGGAGATCTCAGTATCTTTTTCCTATTCGACGACAAATGATTGTCTTTTGTCACCCTGATTAGATAAAAGAGAATGAGTATTTAAAAGAGGATCACTGTGATCAATACCTTTTGATTGATCCAAATTAGAAGTGAAAGTGACCTCATTAAAAGCCTGACCAATACATGTGTCAGCTAAAGGAATACTTTCCTTATCAAAATCATTCTCAAGAGCTATCTTTGACATAGCTCTGGTAACTGCACAAGTTGGGAATAACTCAGGGTATTCTTTTTCAATAGGATCAACTTTCTGATCCAAAGAAGGCTTGTCAGTTACAAGTGGATTAACCACAACCTTGTCTCCAGCTAGGTCGTTGCCTAACAACAAATGAATGCCCTCAACGGGTAAAGTAGGCACTATACCGACTGTCACAAGTTCTGAAACTAAGTCTGATGACAAATTTACAGAATGGAGAGGAACATTAACAAAGCCGCACTCTACTCCCTGAATGAGAACACTCTCATTAAAACAGGGCTTCTCAGAAAAAGGCAAAGTACCTGATAATAAAACACTCTGAGAAGCTCCTGTATCCCTTAAAATTTTAATAGGGATAGGATTGGTCAAATCACCCAAGAGTGATACAGAACCCTTCGATATGAATGGTTCGTAATTCTCCATAATAAAATCAGACTGGGGTTTATTAGACCCAACAAATGTATTGCTTTCAATACATGACCGTGACCTTGACCTCTTAGAAATAAGAGCATTTGGGATAGGTCTATTTTGATTCTGATGCCTATATTTCAATCTGAAGCAATCAGAAATGACGTGTCCTTTTTTCTTGCAATAGGTACACATAGGAATAGACAAGGATTTTGAATCAAGTTTTCAAAAGCTTGATTTTTAGAAGTTGTGCCAGATTGAGTTTTAGGAGGAGTTGTATTGGGCTGAAATACCTTTCTACCAGTAGACTGCTGAGTAAAAGATTTGCTTAAAACAGGAACTTTATGAGTTAAGGAATACTCATCAGCAGCAAGAGCAGCATTTCCAAGGTTTCAATCTTGTGCTCTTCAAAATGATTCTTAATGTCATTAGGAACACAGTTTTTGAACTCTTCAAGTAACACAAGTTGTTCAACACTTTCATAATCATGTTCAACTTTCTTGTCTAAGCACCGTCTCTTAAATAACTGCTCTTTTTCTCTAGCAAATTCAACATAAGTTTGTCCAGCTTCTTTTTTATTGTTTCTGAATTTTTGCCGCTAAGCCTCAGGGACTATCTCATAACCCCTTAAGATGCACTCCTTAACCAAATCATAGTCAGAACTCTGTTGTACTGACAGGGATGCATAGATATTTCGGGCTTTGCCAAAAAGTATACATTGCAATAACTGAGTTCAATGCTGCCTTGGCCATTTCAAATTTTCAGCAACTTTTTCAGAATAAATAAAATATTTGTCTTCTTCCTTTTCTCTAAAATGGGGAACTAATCTAATATTTCTTGTAATGTCAAAACTTGAATTTGTATGTGAAGTGGAAATGTGCTTTTCACTTGCCAGCTCAAATTCTTTCATTTTAATTTAAAATTCTTTTTCATCCTTCTCCTTTTGCATCTGTACGTGCATTTGTTCTTTTTGAAACTCCAATTGTATTTGTTCTTTCTGTAACTCCATTTGCATTTCTCTCTCTCTCTCTCTCTCTCTCTCTCTCTCTCTCTCTCTCTCTCTCTCTCTCTCTCTCTCAAATTGTAATTTCTTTTGTTTATCATTCTCTCTTTCCTGTCTCTCTTTCTCCTCTTTCTCAAATTGCAATTGCAATTGCTTCTGTTCTAATTGCAACTGCATTTGTTTTTTCTCTTTCTGAAGCTCGAGCTTCCTTAACTCCAATTCCATCTTGTATTTCATTTTTAATTCCATTACTTTTATGTCAGAGTCTGATACCGACTTACTGACCGAAGTCAAAACACTTTTATCAAAAACATTCTTCTCTACCAAATATGGAATCAAAATATTTTTAATTTCTTGTTTCGTTAAGGAAGATTTTGCTTCAGAAAGAGCGTACTTTCTGGCAAGTTCAAGCAACTCATCTTTTTTCAGACTATCCAACTTCTCCTGAGTTGTACTAGAAAGAAAAGTTTCCACTTTTTGAGTTGTACTAGAAAGAAAAGTTTCCACTTTTGTTGACATTGTGAATGAAAGCCTGTTGTTTTCACTAAAGATTTCAAACAAAATGTAAAATAGTACTTGGGATTTAAAGACTAGGGGAATTTAAATTTCAAAAAACAATTTTCTGAAATATTTAACCAAAATTCATACATCCCAAGTACGAACAACCCAGTTTTCTCCTGTTACGTGTAGGCTCGTACAATAATAACAAGAGAAAAGAGTGAAGTCAACAAGCTTTGTATATTTTAACAAAATAGTTCATTTCCCTAGAAAACAATGTAAAAACTGGAAATAGGACTTACGCCTTGTGAATATAATCCAAAATTTAATCCTAAGAATGAAAAATACAAGTCCTATCACTAAATAGTTCTAATAAAATCCAGGTTCGAATCTCGATGACGTTCCAATATAGAAGACGATGACGTCAGATGTGGTCGTTGTACAAATGGCAACAATTCCTCAATTGAATCACAGTTTATGTTTCCGTATAACTCCAGAATAAATTTCCACTGAATTTCTTTCTCCCAGAGTTTTTATAAAAGAAAAAGTACACTCGTTTGGTTTTCTAGAGAATAAATTATTAAGTTCCAAAAACAAATGAACTTCAAAAACAAACTGGCTTCAACAATTGAAACCTCTCGAGCCCTCAAGGTTTAAAATACAACTGAATAAATTTAATACCAATTTGCTGTTTTAAGCCTTGATTCTAGGTCACATAGTACTACACGTGATAGGCTGCGCGATTTACTAATTTGAACATCGCGATAATATAAAATGCCATTTGTCACGTATGCAAGAATAGCTCTATCTAAGTACCAGATTCTCACTCTGAAATAAATTTAAAAATAAAACATTGTTCATGGAGACTACACGTAGGCCGAAATGACCTTGGAGAGAGAGAATTACAAATATACACTACACAGAATGGAAATATTTCTAATTCTCTACAATTAGTACTATACACCTTGATTTCGGCCGTAGGAATCAAGAATGACCGTGTAGTCAGATGAGAATTAATTACTAGGTCGACATGCGAGTGTGTCTGTTACACACAAGTGCATTTCTGGATAATGGATGTAATGTAAGAGTTGTCGAAAATGAAGATCATTTTTGCTTGTTTGTCCATTTTATAAGGAATTGAAAGGAAAAATATCTGCCACGATATTATTATTCTTAACCGAATATAACAAAATTAAAACCATTATCTGCAGATTCCCAAAAAGTCTTACATGCGCTGGAGAAATTTGTAAACTTTCCACAACAGAAAGGGTCAGAAAAGAAATAATTTTGTACTTAATGATAAAACAGCATTTTAAGACAGATAGAATTAATTATAATTTGCTCGATGCATCTTTATTTAGGAATATTTGCATCCTCACGTCTGAAGCAAGACATGTTTGCATCCTCACGTCTGTAGGAAGACATGTTTGCATCCTCACGTCTGTAGCAAGACTTGTTTGCATCCTCATGTCTGTAACAAGACATGTTTGCATCCTCACGTCTATAGCATTAAATGTTTGTATCCTCATGTCTGCAGCATGACATGTTTGCATCCACGTCTGTAGCATGACATATTTGCGTCCTCACGGCTGTAGCATGACATGTTTGCATCTTCATGTCTGTAGCTTTACATTTTTAATGCCAAATGAAGTTTATGTCCTATATTGTTTTGTACAGTTCATTTACATACTCTTTAATACTAATTGTATGATATTTTTTTTTTACCTAAAGTATAATAAAAACCCAAGGGCAATATGTGCATGTCTGTGTAACGCATACTCCTACATGCTCATTTATAGTCATTGTCAAATTCTCCTATTCATTTGAGAACCGAGAAGACAGTCGCTGTCTCGTTTACCATATTTGAAATGTCGTATGTCGTAGCGGGATCATACTGATATGAGATAGACAAGAGATGGGGGTGGGTGGCACGCATTAATCTATAAAACAATACATTTGTTTCCATGATGTACCATAAGTAAACGTTACAGTAAATTTTTATGACAGATTATGTTCTGCAATATGTCATTTTCATTCATAAATGCTTTTTAACAGTAACTCAGGATGTTTGTTTATATTTATTCGTCTTTATTCCTTCATATGTTTATGACACCCTAGTCTTTCATAAAGGCTTGAACTTTTTACTTATTAGGAAGAAGGTGGATGTTCCTTTAGTATATTTTCTCTCGCCTTACTCTTCACATTATTGTAAAAGACTACACGATTCAAATTAAGCCTTTTCGAAATTTAAATTAGGACAAATTATATTTTTGTTTTGTTTGTTTTTTTATACTATAGTTATACTATCGAGGTTTTGGGACTCGTTCTTTGACTAGTTTTTTGATGATCGAACAAAGCGTTATATCTTGCTGAAACTTTTCCAGACTTTCTTTCAAAATTTGTCAATTTTCAATTTTTTTTTTTTATATCCAGCTAATACCATAGAAATACCAGCAAAATACTTTTACAAGCGGTCACTAAAAATAATACCAACTTGCTTATCTTTGAATGGTCACCAAATACTGAAATTGTCGTCTAATTTTGATAGATCTACAGCTATAGGGAGACCATACGTACTTGCAGGGATATCGACAAAGAGTCTCGCAAGAATTTAGGTGTTAGAGACTGCTTCATACGCAGGTTCTCTTTTCCTTTTTATAATATTAAAACTCCTGCCAACAATTTTCAAATACATTTGATATCAATATCAAAATTTTAAAAACAAACAAACAATGTTTGAAAGGAGAAAATCTATAAGAAAATGTTGGAAGAATCTGGCTCATCTGGTACACTTTAAATTATTTTCAAATAAACCAGTAATACATTTCTGAAATGTTTATTGTCCTTGTTAGTCCCGATCTATTTGATCTACAAGATAAGTACCAGAGTAACATATTATGATTGATATTATTCCTAGGTGCTTGTCCTACCGGATTCTATGGACAACGATGCCAGTACCAATGTCACTGTCTGCCTGGGACACTGTGTAACGAAACAACAGGCACATGCCCGTCCGGTTGTTCTCCAGGTTGGACAGGAGCACCCTATTGTCAAATAGGTAATAATACCGCATGCATTTGGTCCGTATTGAACAAGCTTGCTTTGATAAAAACAATGCTCATGTATAACCCAATTAATAAATTACTGACTCTTTAATGGGAAATAATGCAATTATTAAGTCATATGTGTGTAATCTAAAGTTTAAATAGTCTGTTGAGACCATTTACAAACATTTGTCTTGTAACCAATATGACTAAAAAGAACATCCTCAAAGAAAATGTTTAGCAACTTTTAATGAAATATATTTTGTTGTGATTCTATCATCCAGTTAAGAAAAGCTCACTCCAGTACAGTTCATAAATCCAGCACAGCTCTCAATTCCATTCTAGGGTTCGAAGACACGTAACAGAATAACCACTGTCCTGTATGTTGACCAGTGGTTATGAATTTTCGTAAAAAAATAAAATACATAGCTGACTTTTGTATAACAAACCATTGGTCAAGAGAGGTGACCAGGAAAAGGCAGGTAAATTTGTATCGGTCACTACATATCATCATCATCATCATCATCATCATCATCATCATCATCATCAATCCCTTAACCCAAGAGGTCGTTGGGGCACCACAGTTAACTTTGAAACCAATTCTCTTCACCTTTCCCTGTTCTCTACTGCCCTTTGGGAATCTCCAAATCCCCATGCCTGTCCACTCCTTAATGTTGTCTTCCCACCTCTTTTTCTGTCTGCCTCTTCTTCTGCACCCTCGCACTGTGCCTTGCAAGATTGTTTTTGCCAGTCCCGATGATCTTGAGACATGACCGTACCACTTCAGTTTGCACTTTTTTACAGTGGTCAAGAGGTCTTCATAGGATCCGATGGCTCTTTGGATCCTGTTGACAATCGAGCGCATCAGCCTTAATTTGGAACCCAAAGCAATGTTGGTATCTTTCCATATTGGTCTCAACCTTATTATTGTTGCTGTTGTCTGGGCAATCCTGCAAAGTAGTTCTGGTTTGGAGCCCTCGTCTGTGATAATTGATCCCATGTACTTAAAGCTTGTGACTCTTTCCATCTTCTGTCCACCAACCTTTATTTCTGCACTGATGCTACTGGTGTTGTTTGTCATCAGTTTGGTTTTGTCGGCGCTAATCTCCATACCGTTTGCGGTGGAGGTTGTGTCGAGGCGTTCAACCAAGTCAGTCAGTTCTTTTTCATCTCCTGCTAAACCATCAATATCATCTGCGAAAGCGAAGGTTGGTGATTGTTCTTCCTCCTATGCTGACAGTGCCCTTGTGGTCATGCCAGGCATCCTCCATGATCCTTTCCAGAAAATGTTGAAGAGTGTAGGTGACAGTGTACATCCCTGTCTGACTCCAACTGTTGTTCGAAACCAATCTCCTCTGCTGCCACTGATGAGGACAGCACTGGTGGCTTTGTCATAGAGGTGCTCAACAACCTGCACCAGGTTTGAGCTGATGTTGTACTTCCTCATAGTTGCTCATCAGGCTGCATGCCATACCCTATCAAAGGCCTTTCTGAAATCTATAAAGACGTGGTATAGATTCTGCTAGTGCTGAAGGTATTTCTCGCAAAGGAGTCTGAGATTGAAGATTTGTTATGAGGTGCTTCTTCCTGCTCGGAAGCCTGCCTGCCCTTCAGCAATAATATTCTCTGCTTGAGGCTTTAGTCTATTGAGAATTATCTTCAGCATGACTTTGCTCGGGTGACTGATCAAACTGATGGTTCTGTAGTTTTGGCACAACTGTAGGTTTCCTTTCTTGGGGAGCACGATGACCAAGGATTGAGTCCATGTGGTGGGCCATTTTCCTGTCTGCCATATCTTGTTGCAGAGTGTTGTTAGGACTGTGACTATCTCTTCTCCTCCTGACTGAATGAGCTCTGCTAGTATGTTGTCAATGCCGGGTGACTTTCCTTTCTTTAGTGACCTAACTGCAATTTCTACTTCTTCACGAAGAATGGGGTTGTCATCAATTTATTCTGCCTGAGGGCAATTTAGTACTGCTGGATCTCCTTGGGTCTTATGATTGTACAATTCTGAGCAGTATTCTGTCCATCGCTTGAGGATCTCTTGATCTTCTGTGAGGCATTTTCCTGATTTGTCTTGGATTATGGTAGTTTTCCCTTGTTTATGGGTTGTGAGTTCTTTCACCAGCTGATATGCCATTTTGCTGTCATTTCTACTCAGACTGTCGTCGATCTTGCAGCATTGTCTTTCTATCCAGGATTCCTTTGCCTTTTTCATGCTTTTCCTGATCATATTGTTTATCTCTCTGTATTTTCTAGCTCCTTCATTATCTCTTTTTCCCTTTTTCAGTTCTCTTCTTTTGTCGCATAGGTCAAGGACATCTGTCGTGACCCAAGGTTTCTTTGTTCGACGATATTTGCCAATGATCTCGCTAGGTAATGGAAGTTGTTAAATTTATGAATGTACAAATAATGAAATACAATGTTTATTTCACGAAAATGGCAAAATTACTTCCGCTCATTGATGTAGTTGTTAGTTATATTGGTTGTCATACTGCCTTTGTCTCATATTCTCCTACGATCTCAATTTACATTTTATACTTCAGTTCCCTATCTATTATACTAATGTTAAAATAAAAGTTACAAAGAAAAAATAAAGTATAACAGTTCAGAAGTCAGTCTGACTGTAATAGCGTATGCATCTTCGGATGGTCAATTTCAGGACTGGTTGTAATAGTGTATGCAACAACTGATGACAATCTTGCATGATAGGGTTTTTGCCATTTTTCGGGGCGCCATCGGGATTTTTGGATTTTTTTTTTTTTTTTGCAGCTAAAATATGCGTGGTGTTTCACCTGCACTCTAGTGTAACTGGGTCATTTCTTCACAAATCGTATATGCGGGTGGGTGGGTGAGGGGTTATGCAAATGAAAAAAACAAAACACAAAACAACTGTTCTCTGTAGCAAAGTAGAGGCGCACTAAAGAATATTGTCCCAAAAAACAGAAAACTGCAACCCTCGCGCTGCCACAGGCTGTGTGCAGTAGGTATTAGTATTTCAAACCTTTTTTCCAGATTAACAGTAGGAGATCTGGATCATGTATTATTCCAGTCGCTTTATGATCGACATCTTCTATCCCTATCCGCAATAATCTACCTGCTATTGTTGCCGAGCCCTCGACTCGATATCCTTAAAACGGGAACTTAGAATTGTTATATTCTAAAATGTAATGTATGTTTCCCTGCCTAAGAATTTTTAATGAAGTCTAAACTATATCGGTCGGGTAAAGACACAGGGGCTGCTTCAGCATTCGAAGTGTTCTAGTCCAGAAAGGTGAAACTAAGTATTGAGAAAATCACATTTCCTTTCTCTGTGCTTATTCTTTTTTAATATATTATATGTCCTCTTCACCTGTATAATAGATTGTCTTCCTTTTTCGTTTTAAAGTGCAATCGAAAACATAATTGTTGAGCATTATTGAACATTGAAAGAAGATAACTGTACGGTTCAAACAGATGTAAGACTGAAATCGTGCTACTTCACCACAAGTCCATGAAAACTATGCATCTTTTCTTCAATACATCATTAAAAAGATTTATCAATATTTTATTTTAAAACCAGAAAACATAGCTGTCAACAAGAGCGCGAATCAATATGGAACGTATTCCAGCTGGAACGCTTCACGGGCTGTCGACGGCAATACAGATCAAGACGGGTTGAAGGGTTCTTCCTGCGCATGGGCACTGAACGAAGCAGACGTATTCCAAACATGGTGGAGCGTGGATCTTGGCGCCAAATACTATATTCAGTCTATTAACATCTACTTCAGAAATGATGGTTAGTTTATCTAGAACTAAACGAATCAGCATTTCTTGTCTACAAAAGTGGTAGCTTTAGATAAAATCGATTAACCAATGCATTTGCAAAGAAGTAACTTCCTGCAATCTTAAATTTTATGTCGAACAGAATATTTTATAAAAGAAACAACAATAAGCTCATGTAAAATTGATGTTCATAATTTTGTTTATTGCATAATAAGAGCAAGTTTTGTGATTTTAACTGGAAAGTAGATGATAACGTGTCAAGCAATAAAAATTAAAATTGGTATATGATATAACAAGTGTGATGTTTTTGTGCAGATATGGTAAGTGCAAACGGCCGACGAGCTGGAATGAGACTCTACGTTTCAGACATTGTCCAATCAGCAAACAATGAAGGGCAATGTTATGAGGATAACCTATTTGACAATATATACCCACCTGATATCCTTCAACTTTCGGAAGCAAACATGAAGTGCACCCAGCGTCGCGGGCGTTATGTCATCATCTTCACAAGCAGACCCGTGCGGGAACCCAAATACAACTGTCCCACAACGCCATATTCTTGCTGGGCAAACCTGGAGCTGTGTGAAGTGCAGATTTACGGTAAGAAAAAAGTTATACGGAAATAATAATGCTGTATATTTTTCGTACATTGAGACAGAAAGATAAATAACAAAAACGAAAGAAAAATGGAAACAACGCCTCGTTAAGGCTTGTCTGTTTTTAAGTACTAGTATATCTTTTGACTGATAGATACGTTGATGTCCTTTTCTGTCAGTTTTACAAGAATGTGGATTCGTCATTGCATCTCGGATTCATCATGAGTAATTTGAGTATTGTAATAAATGGAGTAATAATGTTGCATCTTAACTCTACCGCAGCTTGTACCAACGGTACCTTTGGTAAACAGTGTCAGTACCGATGTAACTGTAATGGGGAAACTTGTGACCCAGTGACAGGCGAGTGCCCAAGCGGAATCTGTCAACCGGGCTGGAGAGGAGTACAGTGTAACCAGGGTATGACTGAAAATTCACACTTTAACCTTTTTTTTCTTTTTGTTTTGAAGGAGAAGTTTTAGGAATAAGATTAAGAATTAAAAATTAAAGAACTGAACAAAGCGTTTTTGTCTGTATTATTGGCAAGTAAGTTTAGACAATACAAGAAGTGAGATATCCTTCTTACATACAAAATTGGTTATATTTCACGCAGAAAAAAGGAAGTTAGGCAAATATTAGTTCAGTTATCATGGAATGAATAGAAATGGACAGATAGTTGGTCTTTCGCATGAACTCCATGAACAGTTTACATTTCTTTAACAATGAAGAGGCGATGAAGCCCACACAGTCTCATTTGCTTTCATGTTACACACAAAGGACTAAAAAGAAATAACATTAAGAAAGCAGACAATGGAAGCAAAGAAAGCATTTGGCTTAACTTCACACTTACCTTTGAAAAAAATAAAAAAATAAATTCTCAAACCCGAAGCACAAGTAAAGCGAGTGCATGTATTTAAATAAAAGAGCTGTTTGGCTGTCAAGACCTTTTATTGATGATATAATATAAGGCCTTACTGAATGAGAGGTGGTATATTTTTTACTATTAATTATGCCAGGTGTATGAATCTTAAGAAATCATTTTAATAAATACATCAACAGAAGTAGTATATCCGATTCAGTCAGTAGTAGCAATTTTCCGATTTATCTGTATGACTCATTAAAATTTTTTCCTTTTGCTGTACCTAGATAGAACCAACTGCATGTTTATTTAACAAATGTAAATTTACGACTGCTGATGCCTAAATTCCTCCCCTAGTTGATGTGCTGATAATATCCTATATTTGCACATCCGGAGTCTGACGGTAGATTAATACTTTTTGTTTTCAGTAAGGGTTTATTATCCACCTCCTCATGGTTCCTAACAACTTCTTTGAGTACATTGTATATGGAAGGAATTACACAAAGCACAAGACGTCCAGTGTCAGGTGTTAATTGCGACGATAGCGTGACATTCTCTGTACTCAAGCTAATGCATTTATTTCAGTCCAGTATTTGATCTATTGCAGTCGAAATTAATACAGATATTTAGAAGTTGGACTCATTGGTGCTGTCGACATTTGCAAGTTACAAATGCCTCTTTGTAGTAGAAATATATTTCAATATCCATGAATATTCCCAGTCAAGTAGTTAGTAATATTGACTTATCTGTATGCGCATCTTTTAGAATGTGTGATTGGAACATACGGTCAGAACTGCAGCAGTCTCTGTGGAATGTGTGTAGATGGCGCTGCATGTGATGCCATAACCGGCAATTGCACTGTGGGGTGTGAGTCAGGCTGGCAAGGTCCAAAATGTGATCAAGGTTAGTCGAGTACTGTTTCCCAACCTTCAGGTCGTCTTTACTCTGTTTCCTTCGCTCATTGGCAAAATTGGTTTATTTATTTGCAGTAAAAAGTACATTTCCAATTTGGGAATTACATGCTCATTCCTTATATTTCCAATTATACTGTGTAGAAACTAGTTTTATTTATTATTTATTTATTATTTATTAAATTATTTGATGTACCTGATATCCACAAAACTTGGGTATTGGATGAAGCTAAATATTGTTCCTGCAATTCGTACTCATAGCAACATATAGTTGGTCATTGCTCGTTCCAAGAATAAGAGGATACTAATATACCTTTCAGTATGTGGATTAAGTGGTTCTTTTAACAGATAGGTGATGCCTTAGGGCAAGGCGGGCAAGGCGGTATCTGTGTGCCCCGCGATCCATTTGACAAAATGTTAGGCATACTACTGAAGCTCCACCAGACAGGCCCCTCTGAAACTATAAGGCTGGGCCTGTTAACAGAACACTATTTTTATATGCATTCATTTATTTTGTTTTAAATGCGTCGTTTCACTTTAGTGTATAGTTTTAAATTGTCTTTTTTCCTATTCGTTCTCAAACCTACAGTATATAAATTTTTGACATTTACCAACTATTCCAGCGAAAAAACATGTCGTTGTAAAATGTACCCTGTACAACAATGAGACGTGATCATCTTGTGCAAGCTACTAAATTATGTTCGGTATTCCTGTTCAATTACGGACTACTGCTGCAGTATCTGTTGTTTTTATGCAGCATGTACCGCCGGTTGGTATAGCCGGAATTGCATGATGCGTTGTGGGTCCTGCGCCTTTGGGGACGCATGTGAACCTAAGACTGGACACTGTTCGAAGGGATGCCAGGCAGGCTGGAAAAACCAGGACTGTAGATACGGCAAGTTTTCACAATTTGTTTACGTCACCTTTCGTGATAAATGATGCTTGCTTTTACATAGATTCCTCAAGTGTATTCTGGGCGTCATTAAAAGAGCTTGTCTTATGTTTATTGTAAATTTCGTGATTTTTCAACTTTTGTACATGTGTGTTTGCCTTATTGTTAGTATTGCGCACTCAATGGAAGGTCGAAACTAAAACAGAAATCTTCCTATATATTTTTAATTGTTCTGTAGAAAGCTGCTCATGTCGAAATGCCACTCTATATTATTACGCTCAGTTCCACTTGCAGCTTGAAGTCATATGCAAGCATGGACGAAGATGAATTAGATTCGAATTTTCAAAGCTGTTACACAATGACTTGTGTTGATAAGTTTTACGTCGACATGTCCTGTAATTGTTTGCTAATCGGAATAGTACGGTTCTATCCAAAATAAATTGACTAGGATTAGAAACATTACTTTTCTTTATTTTACAGATATGTGCAATTTCTTAAGTTTTAGAACTTGTGTGCCTTTTATATTCCAAAAAATAGGAAGTTGAATCTGAGCTTTTGTCGGCATCTCTTTATTTTCTTGCTTTTATATGTAGGAATAAAACCGTAATGTACGTCACATTTAGACGGATCTCGGACACGGATTTGATGAGAGAACGACCATTTTAGCAATATGTATGCGATATATTTTTATAAATATTTACGACCTTGACTTCTGGTATATTAATTATTATGTGAACGAAAGGCACGAGTTACGTTTTGATGTCATTTAAAGGATGTAAGGATGAATAACGGGTCAAGAGTTACAAACACCTTCAGTCATTATTTAATTGCATTCTTAAAAAGGTAGGAATGACTGAAAGATTTCTTTCTATGAAGAATGTATCGCCTCATTAATAAAGAAATGTATTGCTCATCTAAAAATGTATTGATGGCCAACCACCAAAGACACTTATTTTGGCCATCGTTGTTTTAAATGCATATATTGAAATATTTTTGTGGGCGACAATCACGGTCCGATCCATTCTAATTAAATAGACAGTATGTCATCTGCTTACGCATACAAGTGTATATACATATATTCATCTATACTGTATACATTTTCCCAAGTTTTGTATAGTAATGTCACGTAGTTCATTACAAGAGGTAGATTTACGTATCTGCGTCAGCACATTTTTTTTTTTTTTAATTTTTTTTTTATTTGCATACCCTTACTTTGCTTGACAACTTAGTTATTCTTTAAATATTTGAAAATAAATATTATTTAAACTAGAATGCGATCCAGGATTCTACGGCCAAAATTGTACCACGCCATGCGGCATGTGTGCAGGTGGCGCTGTATGTAACCACGTGACCGGAATGTGCCCTGGCGATTGTTTGGCTGGATATACCGGACAGAAATGCAACCAAGGTATATTAAATTATTAATTCTTTTCTTTACCCTGATTTGCGTATTCATAATATACCCATGCTATGTAATTGTTGCAAGAAGATTTAAACTTTTATAATAAAGTCGCAAACAGTATGATCAAATGTTAAAGGAATTAATTATATTTACATTTAGCGAAGACGTCAAAGAAGATATTTTTATACAAAAACAAATAGCTTTTATGTACATTTTCTGTTACTTTTAATTATTTGTTTAGGTAAGAGTTCATTACATTTATCATCATAAATTTTACAGCTCACCGTGGTCTTAATTCAGTATATATTCTTCTTCTTGTTTAAGTATGTTTGCCCGGCCATTACGGCGCCAACTGCTCTTTGGCCTGTGGCAGTTGTGCCAACGATGCACCTTGTAATCACGTGACAGGAGAATGTCAGTCGTGTGCTCCCGGATGGAAACAGCCTCTCTGTAAACAACGTACGTTGCAGACTAATAATTTCTTTTGAACAATATTTATTACATCATCGTATAAATATATCTCAGATAAGATGTGGAGATTATTTTCTAAGGTTTGTCCACTTTTGTAAAATCAACGCGCGCTGCTATAATTTTAGGCACAATTAGCGATAAGCATTGTCCCCGTATTTTTATGTGAATGACATTTATTCGGTGATAAATATTCAGCTGAGAGTAGCGCAATAAAGTACACACCAACCTATAGATTTTGTAGAGATATTTGGATTTCTTGGAACCTCAGATATGTAAAAACATAAATTTTCAAAAGAGTTATATATTCCAAAATATTACCATCGATCATCCTCAATGCAGCCATTCTCATGACAGAATACAGCATTACACATTGAGGAAAAAGCCTACAATAAACCCCTATGTGCCGCAGTGTTTGAAATTTATTGGATGAGTTCATATTTCTATTTGTCTAACACTTGTTGCGCTACATATATTCTCCCTTTCTTGTGTGAATATATGGAGAGATTGATTCACGTTTACATACGTACGTTTGTGTTCTGTGTGTGTGTGTGTGTGTATATATATATATATATATATATATATATATATATATATATATATATATATATATATATATATATATATATATATATATATATATATTCTTTCAGCCTGTCCAGCCGGTCAATATGGACAAGACTGTGCTCACATCTGTGGAAACTGTCTGGATAACGTCACATGTGAAAGTATCACTGGTGTCTGTTCGTCCGGGTGTGCGACAGGATGGGACGGAAAAGATTGCAAAATCAGTGAGTAGTTATGTTTATATTAACGTCAAAAGCCGATGTTTTACATGCTCATATTTTAGCGTACGATAATTTATGTACATGTAACGATGTAATTTATCAAAGTGTTGCGATGTTTATGTTTTGTTCTTCATTGCAGCTTCAGTATTTAATAAACGTCAAAATGAGATTTAAAAAATAAACAGACGTAAAAATATATTTCTTAAAATAAAGATTTGTTCGAGTATTAAGTCTAAATGGTGATGAGGACTGAATTAAGCCAAAAAACAAACTCCAAACCAGCTTACTTGAGAAATCATGTAATGTTGTTAGATCATGTAAGAATGATGAGATTGAAAGTGCTGGAAAACACAAGTCTTTTTTTAATCCATAGTAACAACATTACATGACTCGTTGAAGTTATTTTTTATTCAGAGTGTCCTGTTGGAAAATACGGCGAGAAGTGTATGAAGAATTGTGGAAACTGTCAAGACGATGCACCATGTAATCCCATAACTGGAATTTGTTCGTCTGGATGCGCCCCCGGATGGTTTGGAGACGACTGTAAACAAGGTAAAGTTTTTCCTAAAAACGTATGTATGTATGTATGTATGTATGTATGTATGTGTAACGGGAGGCTTTAAAACAATAAAGCCTCTTTAATTGATTTGGCGATCGTTAACTAGGGGATGACCTCCCACGGTGTTATTGCCCAGTGTGGACGGATAGATGGAACGTTAACAGATAACTGAGCAAGGCTATTGAAAGAAATAAACAACTACAAGCCCCCTTTGCGAATAAATAAAAATAAATTTAATTAATTAATACATAACCAAAATTTCACTTTTCAATCCAACGGATTTACATTGATGGATTTTTGTCGCAGTGTTCAATTTACATCATGTTACGAGTGGTGAATTAGAGAGTACAATTTCCACGCTTAACAGCATCACCTGGCGTCTGTCTCCTCTTGTCTTGTTTTTTCACGTCTAATGTGTACGCTTTGGTCCCCTTTCTGACCCTGATTATTCCGACCTCTCTTAGATGCTGACTTTCCCCTTTGACTGACCCATCGGGTTTCCTTTTTTCTCTCGGGAGGGTGTAAAACTGTTCCCTTAAATACAAGAGTATGGCTCAAGCTAGATATGTTTCACCACTTTGTTCGTATTCAGATTAGCGATTCACACTGCATAAAATCTGACATAATGTGATCTTACAAACGTCCGTAATTTGCGTAAGATACAACCGTTATATCTAGTACAAATGACCTTAGCTCGACAGTTCATTGCCCTCGCCTCGCGGCAATTGATTAGAAATTAACACGTGCTCTATACAGACAAATGCTGCCGTATATACCAGCATACATTACTACACGTCTCATTTACATATGACTAGTCAATTCTGTTCAATAAGATAAATGCTCAATTACTTATGGCATAATATTCACTAAATCTAGCTACAATAACCAATAACCTGCAAGATCATTTAAGCATTGCGAAATCATATATAAATATACAATTGTCATTAACTCACGATAACAGCATCAATCTACACAGGAAATCCATTCATATAATCATAAGAAATATCACACATCTGCATATTCATAAATCCCTATGAAATACTGCATATTTGAACATTCTTTAGATTACATCATAAATCCCTATGAAATACTAAACATTGAATATTTGATTACATGCAATCCGTCAATTCTATCAATGAACTAATAACTGTTAAATTAAAGAATTAAATTGCATAGCACTCTAACATATCAACAGAGTCCTACGAAATGAATACACGATACATGCATGAATCATAAGCATATCAACACATTTGCATAAAACCAAACAAACGAAATAGAATATTATATGGAAACTAAAATTGCGTACCTTAATGCTGTTTCTTTTCCACACAAACCGTGCGTCCTAGCACTATAGCCTGTCCTTCCCTTTTCAAGACAGCTATCTGGCCCCTATTCGTTAACGAGGGAAACACAATTCTATTGTTCCCACAGAGTCAATCTGACTTCTCCCAAGCAAGATTCTTGACTAAAGAAATTTGTCTAAAGTTGCTCCTATAAATTCTCAGTCTCCCAAAGTGTACGCCTTAAGGTTTCCTGACCAATCGGAAACAACTGTTCCTAAACCTTCCCCCCAAATAATCATGTCTTTCATCAGATTTTAACAGCCTAAAATATGCTGCAATTAACTTTCCTTTGAAGATCAATTATTTGACATAAAGTCTCCTCCAACCGATACGGTCGGTAATTCTAATGTACTCTCTGTCACTATACCGTGACGATGACTCGGTCATTTCCACTGAAGCTTAAACGTAGACCCTTTTACGTTTCAGAGATGAAATAAGAGAAATATCAGTGAACTTTCTCAAGACCTTTCTGGCTTGACTATGATAACTTCAATGCACAATTTATTCAACCTTAAGTTTCAACAAGTCTTCAAAATTCGCCACATTACATAATGTATGTATGTATGTATGTATGTATGTATGTATGTATGTATGTATGTATGCATACACTTCATGTCACTTTCGCTGGAAGTTTTAATACCACTGACATCGATAATTAAATCCTATTGAGACAGCGTATTTAGCTTCTTTATCCCGAATGATTTTCGCTCTCTGTTGTCGTGTCATGCAGTCGTAAGTATTGTAGAGATGGATAATAAAACATGTCTCTAAAACTTTGTAACTTTTTTTAATAAACAATTATATTCTCTTTAATTTATTGTTGCATGTAAAGACTTAAACACTGCAGATAATGTTTCAATTACATGTGTTATGACAAAACAGCGAATTGCTTTAATTATGTTTCTTTCATGCTACATATATCTCCATAAATACTGAAACAACGTTTCGAAAAATGGAAAATTCATATGAAGCTTTTATTGCAAATCAGTTTGTCCGGAAGGAAAGTTCGGATTGAGATGTCAGGAAGATTGCGGACATTGTCGTAGAAACAGCGTCTGTAACCATGTTAACGGCCGATGCCCGGATGATTGTGATCCTGGATGGCAAAGAGATGATTGTAAATCAGGTCAGCTAAACCGATAACATGTTATGTTTCTGACATTAAATATACTGTATTAGCAAATACATTAATATTTTTCTTATCAATATATTAAATGATCAGTGTTCACATCAATTCAAGGATATATTTAAAAATACAACCAGGGAGGAAATTTTTCAGAACGAATATATTTGTTGATTATTATGAAATTATCATGCATCGTCTTCGTAATTTGTATTTTGTTATATGATATAAATAATGAGTGTAATAAATATGTATTGTTACAGCATGTTGGAACAATACCTATGGCGAGCGTTGCCTGGAGACATGTGGTTTCTGTGCCAATGGGACCTTATGTAACCACGTGGATGGTGTTTGCCCACATGGATGTGATGGGCGTTTTTATGGTCCACATTGTGAGCTATGTAAGTAAAATAATTTTTCTAATGCGTATTCCATGTTTCTTTAAAATAATTTAGAAGTAATCTTCGACAAATTCATCCAAATTCCTAAAACATCGTTTCATGTACTATAATAATAGAATATTTTCATATTTCATGGAATCTTTCGAAACCAATTTTAAAGTTCTACATGATAGTCATTCAAGTTAAGTGTCACATAAATAAAGTTGTAATACGTCATGGAATGCATTTATAACTACATTTTTGGCGATGTTTTATTTGTTCTTGTTAAAATGGTTTATGGAATTACAAGATTTTTCTATCCTTAGTTCTAAACGAAAGACATATCTGTATTCGTGAAGAATATACACATTTTTATGTAGATACACATCTTGTTAATTCATAATATGAAATATAACATGGGGGGGGGGGAGCATATGTGTTGAAAGCGTATTTGTTTCATCTCCACTGTTAAACTACCGTCAGTTTAGTTGAATGTAATGTTCTTGTGTACTGACAGTTTCGTTTCAAAATACAATTTATTGTTTTCCAATCACTTGCAGCATTGCGCGATGAAAACTTCAACGGCAGTAATGGCGGTTTAATGGCGAACATTTGGGCCATTGTAGGAGGTGTGATGGGAGGTCTTCTCGCTGTGTTTATATTCGTGATGGCAATGATCTGCATAAAAAGGTATTTCACTTTCTTCTCTCAGAAGATAAACAATATTTTGTTCCATGTACATAGATACACAGATATATTACTAGTGTTACATCACATAGGGTTTCATTCCCTGTTATCGTGTTCTGCACTGGAGTTAATTTCTAGAATAAATTTAAATTTAAGCCCTTGACCTGTAGGATTTCCATTCAGTAAAACATGAATCCTTTCAAGCCTTTTTCTTGCATAAGCAAATCGTATTCAAACGCGTTAATTGTATTGGATGACGCAGGTACCTTATATAGCTATCAGAGGACCTTAAGAAAGACTGTACGGTCAAACTCATTGCTCCGTCTTGAAAGAGCAAAACTGCGCGTCAATTAAAACAGTTTTTCAGATCAGATTTCCTTTGAATTGTGTACCCAGAAATTATACATACAGCTGAATTTTATGATTTATGAGATGAGCACGTGAGTAACTGTGTTCACAGCTTGAAGATGATCGAAAAATAACCATAAAGCTTGTAAATAAGTAATTGGTAACATGACCACTTCCTCTGAAAAAAAGCACTGACTTGTATCTTCTTTGCATAAATACTGAATTGTACCAACTTTGCATAAAAGAAAACTGAAAATTAACGGTGACAGGAGAAGTATATAAGAAACTACGAACCTGCGTATAGACGGCTATGGGAACGCCATGTGTTCTAGTCGGATGGACCCCTGACCGATCTCATGACTCAAATTTTGATGAACCTGGCAAACAGAAAGAAGGCTGGTCTAACCTAAGTTGCTATCATGGCCTCGGTAGTCAAAAGGGATTAAAGAGTTGGCTGCATCCCTCAATCAGTCTGGCGACACTAGTGACTGGGTGCGAGATCGTTAGTGTTGGAAAACTAAAAGACAGCATGGAGGACAAGATGCGTTCCTGACACAGTTGGGGTGGTAAGGTAATCAACAGGGTCAAGCACAGTCACTATTTTTGGGCTCTTGTCAACTTGCATACCAAAGGTCAAAGGTTAAAATGGTAAGGGTCAAAATGGTTAACGATGTATTATTTTACATCTCTAAAATTAACTTTTGAATTTGTCTTCGTTACGCATTTAAAAATGTACAGTTCGAGTAGAATATTTGTAAAGCAAATGAACTTTATTTGAAAAATTTAAAAATTACTAGATCGGATAGACTCAAACTCAACAATTTTATTTACATGAACTGCTATCTACATGCATTTCAATTGATGGATTGCATAACACTATATGCATCATATATAAGAATGTGGACAAAATTGCAATTGTATTATTTGACACAACAAAATCCCACACAAATAAAACTGCAAAGAACTTAATTTATTCATCGATATGCAGAAGGAAATATAATACATTACTGACGTTCAACAAGACATAAAACATTGCATATATTGTGGAAAAGGTTTAAAATTTTAGAAATAAAAATGCATTTAAAAAAAACACTGGACTAGGTATATTTCTCCTAATGCATAATTGCACCTGGCAACAGACTATGAGCTATTAAGGACTCTATTGTAATATCTGATACAGCAAACGATACAAACAATGGAAGTTTCACCTCCATAAATATTTTATACGGTGGCCCTTTTTTGCTGCAAATTACCATTTGCAGCAACACGCAGTAAGGGACTGTCAAAACAGTGCCTACCAAGGCATAGTAAAAGATATTAAAGTGATTTTTGGCGTTTACTGTTTTACTTTGGTTGCTTGCTCAGATATTGCAAATACACAAAATCTACATTTCTTCTAAAGGATAGTTATTGCTATTCTTGCTTTGGCTGTTTGCCTATTCAGACATCAACTGGCTTTTGGAAGCACTTAGAGTCATTTTATTTGATAATTGATTAGTAGCATTTTGTGACAATTAATTACATTTTAACCACCTAAATTGGTACGCCACTGTTACCAATATTTCACACTATACTGACTTCGACTACAAAAAAAATTGTGTATTACGTTTATTTCACATGACGTGTTCTTTGTACCACATCCGTACAAAAAAGTGGTTGTGACCTACATTTCACTTTCTGCAGTTTAGGTTATTTCTGTGTCTTTTGATTATGATCACATAGGTTTTGCATGTTGTGTGCACAGAGTCTTGTCTAGAACCAAGATATTTGGTGCGGAGATGTATCGTGATATCCTAATTGCAAGAAGAAGGTTATTATGGCCCTGATTGTATTCTTCACTTACCTGGGTTAAATTTTGTGTTTGATGTTCAGTTCATAGGTACTGTTCATGCTAGAATCATGAAATCGACGATAACATGCATATATGTTGGTACCACACTCTTACAAGAAAAGAAACTCCCGTGACCTATATTTCACCTTTGACTTGCTTTGGTTAAATTTTGCATTGACCGCATGGCCACGTGATATTTGGCACGCTGTAATCATGCTATGTTACACAATCATAAATGTTTCTGAGAGGATGGATCTTTATAAGTACCAAACTCTCATTGCAAAGAGGTGTCGTTGTGACCATTATTTCAGACGTCAGTTACTGTTTCAATTTTACCTTTAAAGTTCATTTCATGAGCCGTTCATGTACAAATGAGGAAAGTTGATACTTGGATGCATGCCAGTTAGTCATACACTCTCTGTGACCTCTATTTTATGCCTTACTAGAATAGTGTATGTAGTGACTAGGCATGAAAGACACATGTATGCATGCAGTTGATGTTGAAACCGGAATCAATCCTTATTCTCATAGACTTAGACCCCAGGTCATAACTTGGACACCCTTGAGAGCCGGCCTCATAGCCACATACGAACTTAACTTCACATGAAAATATAAACTTATATATACAACTAACAATTATATCGGGTGCTATCTCGACACACTGGGGCTTAGCCCCCGGGGGTGGTTCATAACTAGATAACTATTGAGATCCACAACTGATGACTCAGTATATACTTACTGGGAATGGAAAATCAAATTTAAACATGCAGCTAACATTGACCACTGTGTCAGTTCTTACCCATCCAAGGCACCGAGCTTCTAGAAACTCTCCCAACCATGTACATACTTACTGAGCATGAAAAGACGATGCACAAACCAAATTGCTATTGATCTCAGGGGAATTCCTTTTCAAGAACTCAAAAGTCGTGGTGGAGGTCAAAACACGACAACAATGTTTAAAAAATTCCATGTCTGAAGAACTTGCAGCATAACCCCAATGTGCTGCATGACACTTTTGGAGACGTTCGCATAAATGTATTGGATCTTACACTAGCATTAAGCCTAAATCACACAGTTATTTCTTTATCTTGGCATGCAAGTGTAAATTGTAGTTTTGCTGATAAACAATAGAGTACGTACCGTAATAATAGCGACTGAGTCATTACTATGTACGATTTTGCAACAGAAGTCTCTGTAAATTTCAGAAAAAGAAGGCTGCCATCACAACCTAAACCATCCACACTGAGGAGGAATAATAACCACAGTAACGTGGAGATTGTACATCAGAACAATGCTAATCACAATGGTTACCTTGTTCCACCACCACCTCAAAAGATAAATGGCACGCTCAACAATCAGGCAGTCACACAGACTAGTGAGCCGCAAGGTAACATATATATATATATATATATATATATATATATATATATATATATATATATATATATATATATATCCGTCGCGTGTTCACAATTATTATGTACAACATCTACTCAAAAACTGCTCAACAAAATGACCAGATGTGACAGAAACACCATTGTATGGATGCCTTTCAAATGAGCACCTTCAGGGACCCGACTGTGCCTTATAATCCAGGTCCAGATGTTCAACGGATTATTTCGAAGTTACTAATCTTGTCTCTTTTATAGTATTATAAACACTTGGAACAGATTATTTGGAAATTTCTAATCTTGTATTTTTCTTAATCATAAACAGAGTCCGGTTTTAGACGTGTTGTAGCGATAATCTGAGTAACCTTTTTTTTACTCGGTATGATATTTTTCTTTTTCAGGCTATTGCTATTTTACATCCCAGCAATGTTTGTTTTAGGTATGACGGTGACATATGTTTATCTTTAATGGTAATATTGCATGCGATGTCATGTGACTTTAGAACTTCTACGTCTTGAGCATAAAAACGGTTTACACACCATTAATATTAAGAGGATTGACATATTTTGATTGTTTAAAAAAAAAACGTTATGCTGAAGACCGTAATCTTTGACGAGATTCGCCCGCAATGAAAAGTTGTCAAACTACTTTAATCCCATCTCATGTAACAGGTGTTACACTGTCCTCAGCCATCAAAAGTTGTCAGCCTACTTCAATACCATTTGAAGCAACAGGTGTTACACTGTCCTCAGCAATCAAAAGTTGTCAGCCTATTTCAATACCATTTGAAGTGATAGGTGTTACACTGTCCTCAGCAATCAAAAGTTGTCAGCTTGCTTCAATACCATTTGAACTAACAGGTGTTACACTGTCCTCAGCAATCAAAAGTTGTCAGCCTGCTTCAATACCATTTGAAGTAACAGGAGTTACACTGTCCTCAGCAATCAAACGTTGTCAGCCTACTTCAGTACCATTTGAAATAATAGGTGTTACACTGTACTCAGCAATCAAAAGTTGTCAGCCTGCTTCAATACCATTTGAAGTAACAGGAGTTACACTGTCCTCAGCAATCAAACATTGTCAGCCTACTTCAATACCATTTGAAGTAACAGGTGTTACACTGTCCTCAGCAGTCAAAAGTTGTCAGCCTACTTCAATACCATTTGAACTAACAGGTGTTACACTGTCCTCAGCAATCAAACGTTGTCAGCCTACTTCAATACCAATCAATGATATCAATCTACTTTAATCAATACTTTAAATCGACGTATTCTCCAGGCTGGTCTTGTCGTGGGTGGGGTTGTTATCCATTGAATGTTATCAACATTATCATGGACAGGGACGAAAATGACATAGAAAATTAACGTCAAATATGGAATATTTATATTGGAAACAATACAATTCAGTAGTTTGATGTAAGTACTTATGCATTGTACAGTATTCGGTCAGTCAGGATGTTGTATGCACTTACGTAATGCACACCATGGATCACGCATGTGCAACTTCCTACAGGGCGCGGACCGGTAAGCGAATATTAAAAGTTAAGTCCCTATCAAGTAAATAAGCATGGTGATATTAAAGCGCCAATGCCGCCTTTACGTGCAAAAAAGTCGTATACGCCAAATCATCTGAATAATACTGAATCTTAAGATATTGGTCCTAAACATCGTTGGGTTCCGTTAAAACTAGATAGCATTAACGGTTTCATCATATTATGAGCCATATAATTTCTCCCTCGAACTGAGAAACCATGACATTTTTCACATGTGTGCGAATTAATCCAGTGTTGATCGAGATTTGATGACGCCATCGTTGTCAACATAAGAAATCAACACCACGCTATGTCGGATTTGTCTTCAGCCCAGGCTCGCGCTTCAGGTTTTCTAGTGTCCCAGCTGATCACCAATATTCACCCGAGTTTGTTTTTTTGAATGCACACTTTTTCTTCTCAGATCCCCTTTAAAAAGCGGGCTTGCCTCTCTTCATTCCAACTCGAATCAATTTGTGCGCCACGTGCAAATGATGTTGTTGTTATTGGATTAGTCATTAACTTGTCAAATGTATCAAATCACTTGTTTTGGAGCACTCCCGAGAAAAAACAGAAGTGCGAGCGACTTCGTTTCAGAATTAATGGGTAGCACCTCTTAATTCTAAACTAAATATTTGAACGTCATTTAATCCTAACATCTTGATTATTTCAAAGAACGGTTTGTCAGTTTTTTAACAAATCATTTTCATCCTTCCGAACTTCAGTTAGATTGGAAGAACGGTGAAATTTATGAATAACGGTAGCATTGGTGCTTTAAAACTGACACTACTGTTTTGGTGAGAACAGCAGTTCCACTGGATTTAAGATGAGGTTATCAAGGTTTTACGTGATGCAGCTCAAGCCAATAGTATAATGAAATTCCAGATGACCATTGTTGTGACAACAAAAGCTGATTTTATTTGCGTTTGTTCTACATTATATTAGACTGTTCTCCACTGTTTTATGTCAGTGAGAAACAAAGTTAAATTACAGTCAGAAATTTTTGTATTTTACTTTTCATGTAAAGTAGTGAACATGTATGCATAAACGAGTGACCCGAATTTCAGTATTTAAGGGAATGTACATATCACTTAAGTAAAACGGATATTACTTATATTCCCTGCTAATATCAACTAACATACATAATACCTGAATATACGTTGTCCCTGTAACATGCCTATCTTGTACAGTTGCCACAGCGTATGCCTGATATATTTTTTTTTTTTTGTTTTCGCAGTTCGCATTAGCGGCAAGGATGTCATTTATGTAAATGTAAGCAAGAAGAAAGCCCCTACCCCGATTCCAGTCTCCGTTGCCTCACCATACCTGTCCACATTTCATAGAACTAATATAAATGGTCCCGGAATTCCGGAAATGAGTGATCGGACCTATTACAACACCCGGGATGAACTGGAAAGTGACTTGGCAGGAATCTCGATTACGGATTTTTCAAAACACGTTCAGGATATGGATGCCTCCGAAACAGGATACAAATCAGACTTTGAGGTAACATTTTCTCATTTATTACACTGTCTGACATTACTACATTTGCTAACAATAGTTACTCGTGATGCGAGTCAATATAGACTCACCATTAGAAGAGTATTGTTTTTCCCCCCCTTTGAGACTTTTAAATCAAACAATTAGAAAACGAAAAAAATCAATAAAAGCTTAAACATGAGCTTCGTTTGTTTCTTTCTACTACGCCAGTAGCTAATCAATACACCATTCTTTTAAGACAGTCAATTATTACACAATAATACATTTGTCTAAAGATGCGGAACTTGAGTTTCTAAACATAAATTTGTCCTCATTGATAAGAACGAAATTTCGACATCTGTTTCAGAGTTTTAAAGGCTTATTTCCATTTTTAGAACGTATTGTGACATCTTTAAGACAGGGAAAGAACGAGATTGATGAAGCTAATGTCAATATTGGTCAAGATCTTTCGCCTATTCGACCTACGGTGTTTCGCCGAAAATTCGACAATTAACAAACATTCATATTGTGGCAGTGATTATGTGGCATATACCGTTGTACTGTACAATAGTTCTATTAAAGAGATATGGCATTTTGCAGATACGGTCTTAAAATGTAACGCGTAGATGTTGAGGTCGTTCCGATACCAGTTCCGTTTCAAAACACACGAAGTCATTTCGAAAACGACACTGCCTCCTAGCAACCACGTGATGCACACGAATTATTATTCACCTGGCCCTGAAATAGCACAGGTCGTTTCAAAACTTCATCCTTGTTATAAAACGGTCCAGCGCCATCTCGTGACCTTACCCGACCCTGAAATGGCCCCACACTGTTTCATAATCAAGCAGTTTTCCTCATTCTTTTCGTGATACTTAAACGTTACTGAGTCGTTTGCAACCATAGATTGTCCTGAAATGTTGTCAGGCAGTTTTGTGTCTAGCACTTTAATGTTTACTTTACTTAGCTCTGGTCTTGCAGGTTGTTTTGCAACCCGAGTATTATCATAAAGTAAATATAAATAGAATATATACTAAATATAAATAAAGTATAAGAAAGAAATAATACGTTAATAGATTCTCACTTATGTATCATTTTAAGGAGAAATGATTAAAATATTTTACTTTATATCTATTCTTCTTTTTTGGTCGTTATTTATATATCATTTAGCTTATATGTTTTATTTCTAAATGTACCTAAAGAAGAATACAATAATTATTTGACGGCGGTGATGTTCCAAACAGCAAGGATGCCAAATAGCAATCTATTCAATGTTTACTTGAACATCATTCATTTTCAACCCATTAACTGATGTAAACAAAAATAATATTTATAAATGACATCTAATTTAAAGTGGTTAAGTACAGGAAGAGCATTTCCGGCTACGATCCTTCACTTGGTTCCTCTCAGGTCCTGATAATTTAAACCAAACACTGATCGGTTACGAAAACGGAACCGTGCCGTATGAATACCTGGTATGGTCGTGGAAACGGAACAGTGCCGTTTCAGCAACATTTAAATTGCTCAGTTGCAAAATGTCCGTAGCTCTATCAGGACTATGTATGGTCGCGAAGTGGTACGCTGCCGTTTGAGGACAACAAGTAAAGGTTGCGACGCGGCATGCTGCAGTTTCAGGGCCAGGTTACATTTTCTATACGTCGATGCCATTTTGCAACTTTACTTGGTTTCTAGCGGCACTAGACGGATAAATCAAAACCCGCTAATCCGTCTTGATACTGATAGATGATTTGAGGGTATTATGTCACCTGTTCATTCAAATGTGCAACCGTTGCAGACTAGTAGCCTATTCGCAACATATATGTGTACATTTTTGACTCTTGTCGGTATTTCTTGCATCTCTTTAATTACCGTTGGTTGAAGGTTTCTTTTGGCGATATGTACGTAATATTTCCGGATCAAATCCCATGTTTAACGACTTGCAAATCCACGTCGAGTGGCACAACCCTATGACATATGGCCATTTTGAATTTCGTGCTCAAGATATGGCTGCTACCAAATACGGGTAGGTGTATAGACTATACGCAGGTGTGTTCCGGAGAGATTTGCATCCAGCGAAACACACATTTTAATGAACATGTATAATCATGCCCACAAATCGTCCATCAGTATCAACACAAATTTTGTTGTTTTTTTTATTTATCGGACTTGAACGGCATTGGTGTGTTTCAAAACAGTGCGTAAAACATATATTACAAAGTTGTTACCTTCGACCTAGTTCCATCCGTTTCAAGGGATAAGCGCATGGTCATGGTGGTTAGGGTGCTCTTAAATGTGTTCAGTTGTGTGCGTGTGTTGTCATTGTTGTTTCTGTATAGAAATGTATTGCCTTTTTGTTCAGACTTTGCCTCACGGAGCCAGATACCCACACGAGGCTGCAAAGAGACCTGGGAACAAGTTCAAAAATCGATTTGCGCAGACTTTTCCGTGTGAGTATTTCATTCTGAATTATTTTATTCAAATTTGTCATATTTGAATGTTGAATTTGTAAATTAAATAAAATCGCTGCCCGCCACTAAACAGACAAACCAAAATGTAGTAGAGTGATGACAGTCGCGTTTGCCTCGCTTTATCGAAGCGATAATTTTCTCTACATATGTATTTTATAATAGCTTCATGTGTTAATTGCCTGAGCATATCGTGAACAAGAATTATGAATGAATGGAAAATAAAAATTCAAATGAACACAAGAGCTTTTAAAATATTTTGGTAATGTGTACATTAACGAAATTGTATAAAAGATTATTTTATATTCATTTCAAGATGACCACAGTCGTGTTACCCTGGATTTTACAGAGTTAGATGCAGACTACATCAATGCCAACTATATTGACGTAAGCATTGTGCTGATATGATATTTTTCTGATTTGTTGAAGTATAACTTTGTACTAAATGTGACAAATGAAGCATGTTTGATTATTACTTGGATAATAGTACCTAAATGTTATCATATATATATATATATATATATATATATATATATATATATATATATATATATATATATATATATATATAGTACTTGTACCTTTAAGTTTATAAATTTTCATTGCGATATGCTTAAGTCAGTAGAGCGGTACGTTAAGTTTGAATGATTTAAATGAGACGAAACAAATGAAAATCAGTCAAGACATACCATTGTGTATGTATGTACTTAATAGGACATCATTACAAGCATGGTTATAAAGTGTCTAGTAAAGGTTGTAAAATTGTATAGGTAAAAAATTACTAAAATCTTTAGGCAGTTAAACCCTTCCAATAAAAGTAAAATTTCCAAATAAATACTACACCAGTGATCATCCATACACGAATAGCATTTCTCAATATAGTGAATAAAGTGTCATTTAGCAGTGAATTTCTTCTTGTAACTTGCAGAGCGTGGATTGCCCCAAGTGCTACATTGCGACACAAGGTAAGTAAAACTGGTTAGCCTTACTTGCTGTTAAATTTCCATGTTGATCTCATTTAATCACTTTCGCTTTTTATCAGAACAGTTGTAGTTGCATGCAAAATTTGTAAATTGATAAAGACTTGTGCTGAAAAGATCTTTTGTTTCCAACATTGTTGAATAATATATTTTCCCTCTTTCTTTAGGATGTACATCTAAATGACTCTTCTGTTTAGTTCAGTTACGTTTTGGTCAGTTAGAGTTGAGTTTTGTCATTGACCTCGATCACTTTTGAGAAAGTTAGCGAAATCTGAAAGATGGGTGACTGGATTATAAAATCCAATTGTACTGGACTATAATGAAATTATATTAATCGTCATCCTTCAGCTGAAAATAAAGGCTGCTCAACACTATCATCATTATTATTATTTATTTATTATTATTATTATTATTTATTATTATTTCGTTTTGTCATTTTTTATTTTCATTGTGACTTTTGTGCATTGTTTCCAGCATTTTTAGCCGGCTCTCGATATCCTTATTTGCTTTTACATTTTGTCCCACACTATCTCTATCCAGTGACATATTTACGTTTTTGCCACCACTCGATCATTCTGAAGTGCCGCACAAGCGCTCCGTGGACCGTACACATTGAGGGGCGGCAGGAAAGGAAAAGTCGCGAATCGCGAGTATTATTTTCAACAACTGCTTATTAGTCCGATGTTTTATTGACTTCAGCGTTTTTTGGTTGTTTATTTTTTTTCAAGGCTGCAAGAATTTTGCCGCTTCGTAAAATTTGATGCTCTAGTCCTGGTTCTAGTCGGTCTGGGCGGAAATATATCACTGCTTCTATCCCGAATTTTTTTTAAGTAAAATACTTAAAACCAAAACAGTTGTACAAATATGCAGTCTTATCGATTACTAGACTAGTAAATAATTAGAATCTTGTGTAACGAAGTCAGTGACATGTCAACCGACCAAGAAACTCCTGCAACGTCAATTATACTTATAAACATGCGGTTGCCCCTGGAGCCAAAAGTCCTGAGGCGCTAAAATCACGGGCGCTAGGGGTCCTGGGGCGCAAAAACCCATTGGGCCTTCATAGTCACCCCGGGCCATTTACCCTTAGTATGCCAGTATATATATATATATATATATATATATATATATATATATATATATATATATATATATATATATATATATATATATATATATATATATATATATACATCTGTGTCTGTATGTGTGCTCTCAAAATTATCAATATACATTTATTATTTACTCTTGATGCTATCTATTGTGTGCTAACAGGTCCGAACAAGGCGACTGTGGCAGATTTTTGGAGAATGGTGTGGCTCGCGAATTCTGGGAAAATTGTCATGTTGACCAATCTAGTCGAGGAATCAAAGGTACGGATGGTATTACATATACATAAATATGTTATGTGATGCTGAGCTATCTTCAAGATATTCTACGTGACAGAGGTCATAAAGTACCAAAATAACTATACTAAAAGCCAATTAGAACAAAAGAAAGCATAACACCAATATGGAAAAGTAAACTAGCAGGTATGATCGATCTTTTGATACATATATGTCTGACGAATATATGACGTTATTCGGTTCACTCTTTGTTTTTACTATTTGGAACAAAGCAAGAGTTTCTTTTGATATTTCTAATCGTTCAGTTTCCTTTGATTTTTCTTCTGAACGTCATTCGTGTATTCTTTATTCATTTCTTGCAGATAAAGTGTGAGCAGTATTGGCCCAATAGTGGACAGATGACTACCGGTGATATCCAAATAGATCTGCAACGCGTACAAGAATTTGCTTTTTTCACGCTCAGAGTATTTGAAGTTTCCCACAAGAAAGTAAGTGAAAGAATTAAGAGTCTTACCTTCTGTAAGGGATATAAATTTTTACCCCAACTTCATATATGAGTTTTCAGCATTTTGTTTGCTTTATGTTGTCATGAAGCATAGAATGGCTTTCAGAAACATAAAAATAATGACATGTATTCCTGAAAAATAGTGTTCAGAGACTATATCACGATGACAGCAAATTCAGTAAGTTAAAGAATATGTATTCTTTATTCATCGACAGTGTTTATACAGGACATACTGCCATACGCTGCCGATTTAGTCACCAAATGATAAACCTTTGTCAGTGTAAGCACAAATGGCTTCTACCGAAAGGAGTTACCAAGTTCAATTCCGTTAAGTAAATAAAGATAGCAGTGAATATCATACAGGTGTGCAATTCTTTTGTACATCTGGTGTGATCATATTGGTCATACTAAGGACTTATTCCTGGTTGTCCTATAGTTTTAGTGTTCTGGGACCGGTTAAAATACTATGACGATGTCGCAAAGACTCATGAGGTTCAAAACCTATTCTTGTCAGGCCACAAACCCTTTCCTTTTCAGGCCACAATATTACTAACACTCAAACTCATACTGAACTCAAATGTAAACCAACGGAACGTCGGAACCTAGAACGAGGTAAATTTTACAATGCTACCTCATGAACATGCGGAAACTTAAGGAATTATGGCAGGGGTTTTATGTTGTAGCCAATGGCACAAATTGGTGTATTTGTTCGAAATATTTGAGCATCTCGGACAAGAAATAACCCAAGATCAATGGCTACTTGCGCAGTGTATCTCTTGCGCATCGTTGTTTACTCGGAATGTTCCGTATACTAAAGCTCAGGGCAAAAACTTGCATCTAATTTGACACCGCCTTTAAAAAAAAACACATCCGGTTTAGGTAGGGTTTTGCCTTTACGTTTTATTGGATTTTTTCAAACAGTAAAGTCTGCTATTTTAACAAGATGAGAAGTTTAAAGTCGATGTAGAAAAGCCTGAAGCAATGAAAATACCAGTGATGTAAAACAGTGAGATTAGGGTCTCAGACAGCGTGTGAG
>JAECUM010066886.1:0-24094 GCA_016617855.1 Megalonaias nervosa | reverse complement strand
GTGATCTTTCCTGCCCTCCATTGACTACTCTAGAGATCTATCGCATCAAAGCTCTCTTAGCCCAGAGTGCGTAGACAAGGCGAAGAAACGGCTACTTGACAGATCGTTTCAAACAAAAAGTCAGAATTGAATTGATGACTTATCATTACCTGTGAAGAAAAAAAAACACAACAAAAATGGATACCTGGGAACTTTATTACCTTTTGAACAATAGTTCGCATACTGCTTCTTCGAATCCTGTCGTGCGCGCTAAAGATGAACTACCTCATCGCAAACCTCAAGACCATCAAGCTTATGTCATCAACACGGACGAAAGCCATCTCCCAGGAACTCACTAGGTTGCCGTCTACTTCCCTCAAGAGAATTGTGTGGAATATTTTGATTCGTATGGATTACCCCCTTTGGAAGACGATATCATTGACTTTATGAGAAGAAATGCCCAGACGACACGATACAATAATGTGAAATTACAAGGCACAGATTCCATGGTGTGTGGACAATATTATGTCTATTTTCTTCATCAACGCAGTCTTGGATATCCTTTAGAACATTTAGTGACTTATTTTGATCGTCACTCTTCTAGAAATGATGAGAAAGTAGATCGATGGCTTTGTGACCATTATAGTTATCTTTTGTCTTTAGCTAGGAAACGTAGTGAACATCAATGGCCTCATGACTTCCACCAATGGAAATCTCACATGATTTCACAACGTTGTCAACCTTGTCAAAAATAATTTGTTTGATGTTACTTGTTACTTATGACTTGTCGGTTGAATAAAAAATGTTGTGTTTTGAAAAAATTGTGTCTGTCGTTTGTTTTCAAAAAAAAACACTGTGAATATATGCTCTTTGACTTCTCTCTATCCCTCACCATGAGATTCGCTATCATAGCGTTCCGACACTAAAACCGAGGAGGGATGTTTTCTATCGCGTCCGCGTTTGAACCATATAAACCGGGTTGTTCTCCAGTCTGACCATCCACTGTTGACTCGTCAACCTATGAACATGCCTTCCAGACTAGCCCAGCTGAACGAAGCTTACGTCAGTTTACATCGTGTCAGGCTAAATCTGATACCTAAACCTGAAGAGATAGAGAATGTCAGGATGTTATCCATAGCCCAAGACCTAATAGAAGAGGTCTTTAGAGAGGAAATTAAGAAAGAACAAGAAGAATGGACTGAGAAGTACAGACTTCAGAAGAAGCAGAGAGAAGAACAACAGCAACAACAGCAGCAGCAGCAAGAACCAGACAGAGGTTTTGTGGACTGCCGTGTGGACACCAAAGAATTCTCTTTCTCTTTCCGCAAAAGCAGACCGTATCGTATAGGAAAGCCTGCCGCCAGACGGGGACGCAATCTTAGACAGTAAAAAAAGATTGCCATTACTCCCGTTAACAAAAAAACCCAGCCCTTTTCAGGGCTACCCAATACTCTCGAAAAGACATACTAATTCAATTTGCCAAAACTTTTAAAATTTAAAAAAAAAATAATAGAAGTGTGTCTATAAGCACTTCGTTTCTTTTGTCAGTAAAAAAAATCCACCCTTTGTCTTCTCTGTGTTGTCCAATCGTGCCTGTCTGTGTTTGTAAGTAAAAAGTAAAAAAGTCAACGTGAGTGCTTCTTTTAGGTCCGCGCGTTTTCATGTGATGGTAAGTTTGGTTGCTAGGGAATGTTTTCCTTCACGTCCGTGCTTCAAGTATATAAAGCGGCACAATTGTCAGTCTGGCTGCCATCGTTGACTCGTCAACTTAAAAATGAGTGGCAGACTACAAAAACTGTTAGAACTCCAAATGCACCTGGAGTATGCCAGGCGTCTTTTAGACGAACTGACTAGGGAGGCCATAGAGGAGAAAGACAGGATAGAAGAAGAGGAGAAGAAAAAGAAAGAAATGGAGAAGGAAAAGATCCTGCCTCACCTTTTCATGAGACCTCAGTGTGAGGTGAAGCCAGAAATGAGGACACCTCCACAGACAGTTCGACCACCTCAACCACAGCCACAACCAGTACAACGTGCAGAGGAGACAAGGAGGCCAGATCATCATCATCATCCCCGGGTCTGGCACAGAGGACAGAGGGAACAACAAGTCTTCACTATTCCACAAACAGAAGAGTGGGATAGTGAAGCCACTCAAGCCCCGTCTGCTCTCCCAACCACTCGTGTCAATTGGGAGAATGACTGGAGCAGACGTTGCGTGTGTTGTGCCAGGCCAGGAAGGTGTCACCATTAGCTAGGTGCATTTGAAGTTCTAAAAAAAACCCCAGCCCTTCTCAGGGCTAGCCAGATCTCTAGAAAAGAGAGACTATTTAATTTGCCAATTGGTGTGAATGTAGAGTAGTGTGACTATAAACACTCACTCCTTTACCATTTGTGTGTGTGTGTGTGTGTGTGTGTGTGTGTGTGTGTGTTTGCATGCGCGTTCGTTGGTGTGGATAGTATATGTGTGTATGTTTTATGCTTTCTCGTTCGTTGGTGAGGATAGTAGATAGATATGTTTTTTCTTCTCATCTCGATTGTGTGGATAGTATATTTGTGTGTTTTGTGCGTTCTCCTCCGTTGGTGGGGATAGTATATGGGTGTGTTTTTCATCTCTTCCTTCGTTGGTGTGGATAGTATATGGGTGTGTGTTTTTTCTTCTCATCCCAATTGTGTGGATAGTATATTTGTGTGTTTGTGAGTTCTCCTTCGTTGGTGTGGATAGTATATGGGTGTGTTTTTCATCTCTTCCTTCGTTGGTGTGGATAGTATATGGGTGTGTGTTTTTCTTCTCATCCCGATTGTGTGGATAGTAGATAGGTGTGTTTTATGCTTTCTCGGTCGTTGCTGAGTATAGTAAATTTGTGTGTTTTGTGCGTTCTCCTTCGTTGGTGTGGATAGTAGATAGGTGTGTTTTCATCTCTTCCTTCGTTGGTGTGGATAGTAGATAGGTGTGTTTTATGCTTTCTCGTTCGTTGGTGAAGATAGTAAATTTGTGTGTTTTGTGCGTTCTCCTTCGTTGGTGTGGATAGTATATGGGTGTGTGTTTTATGGATTCTCGTTCGTTGGTAAGGATAGTATATAGGTGTGTGTTTTATGCTTGCTCGTTCGTTGGTGAGGATAGTATATTTGTGTGTTTTATGCTTGCTCGTTCGTTGGTGAGGATAGTATATAGGTGTGTGTTTTATGCTTTCTCGTTCGTTAGTGAGGATAGTCTGTGTTATGTGAAGTGAGTGTAAGGGATGTTTTCGTTCACGTCCGTGCTCCACGGATATAAAGCAGAGCTCTCGTCATTCGCGCCATTCTACACAGAACATAAAAATGACTGGCAACATGGACTCGTTCAACAAATTGAAAGACAGTTGGTACTGGATGATGGATGGAGCCTACGTGCTGGACAGGCTTGAAAAGGAATGGAGGTTTCCAGGTAGCCTAGACTTGGTGAACAGTCTGAAAGCAGCTAATTATGAATTACAATGGATGATAGAAGAGGAAGTGGAGAAGTTGAGAGGCTTCATCCATCCTAAATATGTAAGAGTGGGAACCTTGAAGCAGGTTCTTGATATTGTTATCAAAGTGAGATGTTTTTTGGAAGACATATTCCATTTAACTGAGTGGCCTTTTGTCAAAAAAGGCTTAGACAATTTAAAGAAAGGCGAAGACATCATGATAAAGGTAACGAAAGAAGAAGTGAAAAAGATTAAAGAGACCTGGACAAAAGAAAGAAAGGACAAAGAAAACATCAAGAGAAAAGAAGAGTTTGCGAAACTAAACAGGAACTGGATGAAGGTACAGGAAAAGTTTAGAGCTCTGGGACATCCTGACTGGATTCCCGACAAAGAAAAGAAGAAGAAGAAAGGAATTATTGAAAAAGTGAGAACGTGGTGGAAGAAGTGGAGACAATAGAAGAAGAAGGCAAAGGCCCTTTTCAGGGCCACTTCATATGCCTCGAAACGATTTATTCTTTCTTGCCTAAAAGAAATTTAAAACCCTACTCTACTATTCACTGACACGAACGCGACTGATTCGTGTTTGTCTATAACAATGACACAGGTGGCATGATGTCACAGTACTACCTTGCTACATTGTTGCCAATGACCAGTACCGTGACGTCACCCTACCTGTTCCATTCCTCTTTGCGCTATACAGGCCCAGCGTGTGCTAGTCGCTAATACAAAATTCCCATTGGAGCCATAGTGCCCCAGGCTGATTTTTTGGGCCTATAAATCGGAGGGTAATAGTGCCCCAGGCTGATTTTCCTTCTTTGGCATGATGACGGCTATGGTGCCCCTCTACACTACTCTCATGTAATGGTAAGCATAAATAATAATTGTTGGCCGACCGGATATTTCCACCTCTTTCACCAGATATATTTTCAGTTATTTTCGATATTACCAAAGTTATTATAACTCGTTGCAGATTAGATCAAAATAGTTCTTCTCTCTCTGAATTTAAGGCAACGCAAGATAGGCTGTGTTGATAAAATCTGCATCAGTTGTGGGTGATGTAATAAATAAAGCCTGGAAAATTTTGATCGATCCAGCAGTTGCTGCTTCCACTGGTGCATAATGATACCGTATACAGCCTCAAGAACGTGTATGCGTTTTGACAACTTTCGTGGAGTAAGCATGCACTTATTATTAGCACTGGCGAGTTCGAGACCGTCCTGGCGGAAATGAAAAATCACCGACAACTCCGAGCACAGATAAAAAAAATTGTGCAGTTGCGGATTTGCAAACAATAAAAATTGAATAAAACCATCTTTACTTTCGTCGATTATTAATGCTAATGACCCATGGGTTGTACATAGTAAGAGTAGTGATAATCTGCCCGGTTATTGCCACCTTTTGCCTTCTGGGGCTCTGATACGCGTCTGATATGGGTCATAATCTCTACATCCCCATCACTGGTCACTTTCGTAGATTATTAATGCTAATCATCCATTGCTTGAACGTATGATGCAGCTCGCTTGCCAAGTCATGGAGATAGAGGCTGTGACGTGTATCAGGGCCCAAAAGGGCAAAAGAGGGCAATATACTCTTGCTAAGAAGATAAACGTCTCATCCTACATCATTTTTCACACTTTAACGATGAACTTAATTTTGTCTCTGAATAATTGCAAAGTGTGTAAATTTTCATCTCCTGTAAGAGTTACAAGAGACATCAAAATGTACCAGTCTCCTGTAAAAGTTACAAGAGACATCAAATATACCAATATCAGGTAAGCGTTACAAGAGATATCAAATATACCAATATTCTGTAAGAGTTACAAGAGACATCAAATATACCAATATCCCGTAGAGTTATAAGAGACATCAAATATACCAATATCAGGTACACATGAATACACTTATTCAGGCTGATACTTGTCGAGTTTTTTTTATGCAAATGATGTATCGTCAGTCAATATTTTGCTTAAAATATTTTGTAAATTTGGTTGTGTATAGTAAAGTAATATACCCTTAGTACAACTCACGGTTGTCACGTATGCGCTCCGAGTCACTTTTTGCAGCTATTGGTGTCATTTTGGAGAAATTGATTACACATACCTCTAAATGGCGTTTATCAGGACAGAATTTTGCAGCAAAATTATTACGATTGAAATTTTCTCCAAATTGTATTAAAAGTAATTTTTCATTAAATTGTATTGAAAATAATTTTTCACTAAATAATATTTAAATTGTTTTATTTAATTCTGTACTACAACTGTATATTATTTTAATGAAGATTGTGCATTTACGAGAAATTACAAAACCCTGGTACTATAAAATACAGTTCCCTTGTATCCAAAAGTCAGCAATTTTTAGACCCGGTTGTAAGTTATGCTGAATAGGCAAATTCCTTTTTACTGAGTATACCAGAAGAATTCACATGCTTCTTAAAACAAATAAGCTGATGGAGTAGATTGTCCGTCTGATGACTTGTACAGACGCAGAGAATGTCAGTGAGGAAGACTTGAGCCTCGTTCTGATTCGAAATGAATGTAACAAAAGCACCTAGATGAATGTCCATATCTGGCCTTGAGGATACGTCCAAAACTGCGTATAAATTGAGAACAACATTGCGCAAAATCAGTTCATTCATCGAGAATCAGAAGACTCTGTTTTCCTAACAGCGAATCCGTTACCGGTATCTACACCATTATGAGTGACACCTCCTGTTAAGAGAGCCTAAACTCTTTCTTTCTCTCGCTCTCTAACCATGGGCAAAGACATTTCTTAACTTATGAGTGTCTCCTTCTCATAGCAAGAAGTGAGAAGAAGGTTATAAAAAAAACAAAAAAAAAAAAAAAAAAAACAACAATCTTTTCATAACACGTTTATTCACTTTATTTCGCTCCTTGTCCATTAAAATTCCACTGAATATTTTTGTATAAATTACTCCAGTAATACTTAACGGCAAAATCAGTGATAACATACGTCGACATTTTTAGACGCAGTCACCAGACGATGTGATCCCATTTAAAATTTAAATCGGTTTCTGTCGCGTGCTATGATTGTAAAAGGGGAATGGCCTGCTTTTGGGAAGAAGTTGTACTGCCAACATAAACAGAGGTGCGACAATGTCGTCATTTATCAACAAAACTTGGGAAAACACCTGCAGGAAAAAATACGGCACAAAGTCCAATAACTTGGAGGTAATTAAGTAACTTTGTATATATCTTAGGTATGGTATGTCGTGTCTTATATTTCAGTTCGTACATAATACTTTTGTTTCCCATACCAATGCCTTCCTTCGTACACGTAAAGGACAGTAGAAACGCGGCTGTCAAGTCAGATTTATATTAGTTAAATTTTGCATTTAGCTAAATTACAATTTTGAAGAAATGTCATATGTACAAGTTAAAAATCAAACGTACTCACAAAAAATATGTTACTTCTCTATCCCAGTCACAGCTAAACATCCATACAGGAGATGAATCAAAATGCGCGCGACTTCTTGATCCTTGATTCCCCCTGCACTAGTAATAGTTCAATCCAATATCAACTTTCTTGACTCAAGTCTGACGCCGAACTGTAATTGTAAAAGTCCAAACCTATCGATAATTTTCGTCTAGAAATTTAGTTATGATAATTAATGTGCAGCTCACTCAAAAATCACGATTGAATAAACTTTTTGTTAGAATTATACGACGATTAAATTTGAAAACTAAAATTGATTTTTAAATTTATATGAGTAAATGCCCTTCCATGACCAGTGACTTTTACTGTACAGATTGTTTGGCTGTTTTTATTTCTTGCATGAACATATATATATATATATATATATATATATATATATATATATATATATATATATATATATATATATATATATAATTATCATAACTATATAAAGGATACTTTATGAGGATTCAGTAGAAAACATATTTTTAAAATTTGTTTAAGACTGAATCATCCAATTTTTTTCTTCATCACACACACACACACACACACACACACACACAATATGTACGACCGACCAGAAACTAGAAGTAGTCGCATAATTCCGGAACAAGCATCACATCTGAATTAACAGAAGTTTAAGTCCTGTAGCGATGATCTAACTTCCGCATCAGTTTTACGTGAAGTTGTTTTCGACACGTTATGGCTCTGATAAGTTAGTCACAAGACCCCATGAGCGACATAGACGATCAGCCACTACAGTCCGAGCTGGACAGTATGGACTTAGCAGCACCACCTCCAGATGTAACTTTCGCCCCCCAAAGAGATTCCTACCATAGAAGTGTGCCTCGATCCCCCACCCGGGGAACGGGCACAGAAGAAAGCTCCCCCCTTTTAGCTTCACGCGTGGAGCATGAATATGGAAACTTTCAAAACCATTTCCCCGATGATCCTGAATATCAGGAAATTATTAGAAAAGCGGAAGAGGCAATAGAATGTGGGCGCTACCCAGAAAGAATTTACCAGGGCTCCAGTGGGAGTTATTTTGTCAAAAATGTTGACGGGGTAAGTTGAACATGCAGTGGGTATATCAGTCTGAGTTTCCACTAACCTTTTCCACCACTTTTTACATACTTGGACAGTAATTTACATTGGTGTGGAAGGTCAGAACGTATACTGAAAATGTGAAATTTTCGAAAAAATACAGTGCAATTTGCTTTAAGGGCTAAACCGTCAAGTTGTTCTCTATCTTTTTTTATGACATTAATAGTGGCGGAGACCAACGGTGCCTGGCACGATTTGTGCTGGAGAATAAGTGTTTTGATATCTTTATCTATTGGACCACTCGCTAATAATTAATATATGCATTTTGATTGATCTTTGTATGCATCTTTTCAAGCCAAGGTTCCGATGTGTTAACCCTATCAACACCTTGGCGGATTGATCATATGTTGGAGTGCTTTGTGATAGCGACATCTAGTGGATTTCATTAGTTGTCTCCTTTAGTATATAATGCCAACTTGACTTCAAAAGGATACTTTGTAAGTTTAACTTCGAAACTATGGCTACATACCAGAGAGAAGCCATTGCATATTATTTGAGGGAAAGGATGTGTTTGTACAGACATGGACCAGCAGTGGATAATTGCGTAATTATCAGTCCATTCCTGCTGCCACATCCAATAAAATGCACAGACCTTAAATATTGAGTTATCGGATTGATCTGTCATGGTTAAGATAGGATTAACACATCAGAACCTTGGCTAGCGAAGATGCTTTGTGTGTGGATTGTTAAAAAAAATCTCTTCTTTTGAACCATATTAAATCCTTTAGAAACACTCACTTTTTTAGAATTAAACCTTGTCCTCACAGTCTATACGGTTTCTGCTCATTACTAGGAGTGAAACAATTCATCGACATATCGATGCATCAGCACTTTGCTGCACAGATACTAGGGGTGAAACGATTCATCAATATATTGTTGCATCGATACGTTTGCTGTGACGATACACATATTGATACAAGAGATGGAGAATTGATACAAAACGATACTTACATATGCAGTTATTTTAGTCTTCAGCAGTCATGAATAATTATTATTGGTTTGCCTTGTTATTCTGCAAAATTATTCATCTGAAACAGCATTTGCAGTCACAGGCACTCGTTTTTATTATTAAAAATGAAAAAAGACCATTGAGAATACTCGCTCACCATCGACAAGTTTACACAGAGTGACTTAGTTTGTAATCTGCTGCCCCTCCCCTCATTCCATTCTGATTATCTTAACCCAGCAGTATGTTCAGCATATACTATACTGAAACTATGGGCTACTTAGAAAACAAAATGATTCCCAGCATGGTTCATCTTCAGATGAGGGTTTTGTTCAGCAGATGCTGGCTGATGATAGTGATAATAACAATAATTTTTAAAGTTATGAAGTATATAAGATTATTGGATCTGGGAAAATGTTAATGGAAATACAGTTGAATAATTTTGAGCCTAAAAATGGGATTAGATATGAGTCAGATGAACATGCATAATGGAAAAAATTAGATAGCTTGCCACTTTGCCAGTCAATCCCCCTTTCAGCGGTATTTCAAAATTTCAAAAGACAGAATACTGAGCCTAATTAAATTACAGAGAATTTAAAATTAGAATGCAATTTTTATTTCTTTTCTCAAACAATTTAGTCCTGTAGGATCATGTGCTAGAAGACTATATTCTTATCAGGGATAAAGTAAACTGAAAAAATAAGAATGAAAAATTGAAACTAAGAGGTAAAGTTATTTATTTGATCAAGATACTTTTCTCTAAAAAAAAAAAGACTATGGCATGGGTGGACTTCAAACCCTAATATAGCATTATGGAATATGTAAGAAATTAGGCATCATAGTCAGTAAAGCACCAATTCAAGAAAGTGAAGAGCTTATGTTAGTTAAAAATATGATTTTGGAGCAAAGGTATCTTAAAGAAAATACCAGTGAGCTGAGGAAACTTATACATAACAACCATAAAGAACAGTTTCCCAATTTATTCAAGCTGAATGAGCTAGCTGTGCATGTGACTCTTCAGACAGAAGCACAGAACAATATTCATACACAGATAAGGAACAGAGTATGCTCATAAACTATCAACAGATCAATGCTTATACAACTAAAAATGACATCTTTTAAGGATTTGATTTTTATAGAGCTTTAAGAGTGCAGCTGGAAGAAAGAGAGATGGATTTTGAAGTGTTCAGTAAATGTTTCCGCCTCTGCCTCTTTTTTGTACTCCCCTTATTTTGTTGACAAGTGGGGAGCTTCCCTCCTTAGATGAAATCCTGGCAGCATCTCTGCTTAAATTGTACATAGGGAATAAATTTGGAATGTCTTTTGTTAAGTAGAGATTTAATCAGTGTCTGAATGTGCTAATGGGATAAATATAATTAGCATGGAATTGGTGAGGAGGTTAATTTCAAATTGCACAAGTTTGTCGCCTTGCATAAAGTTTTAATTTTTTGTATAGAATTTGATAGGGTGTTGCCAGTAGTTTTCCTTTTTCACTAACAGAAACAAATACCAGTGACTGGCAGTTTTTTTGCATCTACAGGAAGTTAGATGTGATAGATTTTGTTTGTATTCATCCCCACTCCCACAGCCAGACTTGTTTTAGATGAGGTTTTCATTGCATGAGCAAAATGCATTATTTGTTTTGTTTTGAAGATAACATTGTAATGTCTTCCAAGTTTAAGTGACATGTGAAATTGTTAATAAGATGTTTCTAAATCTTTCATGCAGTGCAAAACAAAGGGTGGTTAAAGTGAATTCTGCATCAGATCAAATGATTAAATGGGTTAAAATGTATAATAAAACTCACTGACAATGAACATTTGGTCTGTTTGAAATTATTTTTGTTATCTTGTCATCGATGAAGATGGCAGATACATAATTAGTAAGTACATGTCTTTCTGTAATCTGCATATTGGAAGTACAACCAGGAAGTCAGCACACATAAAAGGCCACCACCTACCACTGACAGACCTTGTAAAGCTAGAAAGACCACTGAGTTCATATGTATATTGATAATGTATCATATCATAGACTGTTTATCGTGAATCATATTGATACATGTCACAGGTGTATTGTTTTAGCCCTCTGCCTTTTTCCTCATGGTGATGCTGCCTTCCAAACATGCATCAGCAATTTTAATTTCTGATGCCCAAATCATGTATTGCACAGTTGGTCTCTGCACTGGTAATGTCAGAAGAAAAAAAAAGGCCAGAGAACAACTTATTGGTCTGATTTAAGCAGTGTTTCCCTTTACCCTCATTTGCGCTTCAGGAACCCCCAAATTTTTAATTTGACCCCCAATTTTGATACCAAAGTTTGTTTTTTACTCAATCTGACTTCCAGTTTTGACATGAAGGAGATTTTTGACTCTTCAGTCTTGCAGTAGTAATAGAAAACAAGGTTTCTAGCCCAGAGAACCCTTCTCCCTCCAAAACATATTTTTGACAAAACATATTTTATCGGAGTAAGTGGTCTCTGATCTAGAAAACCTTGTTTTGTATTACTACTATAACACCTATACATAATTCCAGAATGATTCATCACAGAATTTCCAGAATGATTCATCACGGAATTTCCAGAACATTCTGGAACACATACAACTCTGTCAGGTAAAAGATCACGGAATTTCCAGAATGACTCATTGCAGAATTTCCAGCATGGCTCATCGCGGAATTTCCAGAATAACATTATAAAAGGCAGATAGAATTTTTCATTGTGGTCATTTTGCAAATGGAACTGTACATGAGCAGGTAAGTAAAAATATTGGTTGAGATTTACCCTATCATCATCATATTTTTTTTGATAATTATTTTCATATTGCTGACTCTCATTGGCAGAATATCTGTTAACATACTGTCAATAATACGAAACTCGCATATTAAATCATCCATATCATATTTTATGCCTTGCAAATAAGATCGTATCTGATTAAGCAATTTTTTTTATAAGTGATACTTGCTATTTTACAAACATTTTTTTTAGTCTCAAGTCGAGGCTGAATTTTTTTACATGCTGTTGCAAGAGAAACACCAACACCAGATATTATTAATAAAAATGGGTTTAATGATGCTCCACTCAAAATTATACCAGAGTCAGTCATTTGCAGTGGTAAATATGATATTACTCGAAGTATTTTACTGTAATACTTATAACATTGTGTTACACACAGAGGTTTTTATGATAATATCTGTAATATTGTATTAGTGTGTCAACATCTTGTTTTGGAATTTCCTCAGAAATATGATTGAAATCAATGATCTGTTTTATCATTATACAATATTTGTTTACAGTTTTTACACAGTATTAAAAACTCTAACACCAACAATCGAATCAAGAAACTCACGGAACTTATTATTGTTAGGATCAGCTATAAAATCTCTGTACTTGTCATAAACATCCGACAAGGTATCATCGTATCATTTATCTGTTAGTACCTCATTTTTCTTTAAAAAAGCTTAGGAATCAAATGTGTTTTCTACTTCACGTTTATACAAATCTGTTTTATTTACCAAATTACCATATTCCCTTCTGTTTTATCAATAAACCCTAGTACCAAGCTTATTTGATCCAACGTAAAGTTTTTGAGAACAAGATGTCTGATGATTGCGTATGCGAGTATAGAATTTATTAGCATTACTTTCATAGTCTGTCTTGTTCAATTGTGAGAAGACCAATAACAGAAGCTACTTTTAACATTAATTTTTCATATGGTTTTGTGAGTATTTTATCGATTCTAATGTAATAATTTTGCAATGATAATTGTCTAGAGCGATGGATTGAGGGAAGTGGAAAATCATCTTCTTTACTGATGTTGTAGTAAGAATCAATTTTTTCTACAAACTGTGTTAGTTTGATTTGTTCAAAAAAATTTTCTCGCTCAACATCTTCGAGATTATCAATTTCATCATTAAAATCTTTGATTATCTCTAGGGATTTGTTAACAATAAACAGATCAAATTCTGGTTTTTTACATATCATTGGTAGAATTGCGTTTGAGTATACCTTGATAATTAACTCTGTATCCACCGTCATGCCAACGATTTTAACTAGGGTTTCTTTGTCGTGGTATTACATATCAAGATGTTTAAAAATATGTTGTTTTGAAAAACTATTGTATAACTCCTCGTTTCTTTTTAATTTTATTATTTTAGTTCCCACTAGTTTGTCAAGACGACTATGATTTTCGTTTATTCGTCTTTCTTCCCATGTTTTTGTACCATAAGCTCGTGCTTTTAACAGATTTTGTTGAATTAATGTATCAATATTTTCCTTGTTAACCCTCAAGCAATATTTTTTTAAGCAGGTTTAAACTTGTATTTGCACTTCTAGGCAATTATCAGGGTGACAATATCTGTTTATAATATCAAAGTTTCTTATTGCTTCTATTAATTGTGTCCTCGCATATACATAACGCAAATAAAATTATTCATATCTTCTGGAAACTGGACGTTAAATGATTCAATGATAAGATGTCTCATACTTATGATTTTATTCACCGCTCATGTTTCGTTTCTACCACCATGTGTTTTTGAATCACCTTCATAGCTTTTAAAAATATTATCATAAAATTCTCTCGCAGTGGTTATAATTGATGGTTCTGACATTTATTTTACAATGTTAGATTAAATTTGATCATCAAGTGTATATATTTGAAATGCTGTCAATCCTGGAAATGGGATTTCAGCTTCGATAACATAAACTCGGAAATATAAATATTTGTTAACAGTATTTTCTGCCAGAATTGTAAAATATTTTGTTGTTGAAATATATGTGTTTTCTGTGCTATACAGTGCTTTCCAGTTGATACCGTTTGATCCTTCCAATCGCCAATTATAAATTCGACAAACACTAGAGTTTAATTGACCATGCAAATGAAATTGTCAAATAGCAACTGCAATGGGACCTTTGATTTCTCCATTAGTAGTCCATTCTTGTCTATCAGAGAAAGCGTGATGAGGATAATTTTTAGGATAATATGATGATGCGCTTACCTCAAACCCAACTTCTTGTCAGTTGCCTTAAAAAGTGTTGGAACATACTCAACATTATTTTTGGTTCGTTTTGCAGCACGAAACAGACTGTCAACGTACGCCTTATTTGTTAGATCATCAAGGTTAACTGGAACATATGCCGTTGTTATTTTGTTATTTCCCATATTTATGTTACCTAACATTAGTTCACTGGATTGTTTTAAATATGAGGCGAGAGCTTCTTTTAACTGAGCATAACTAATAGCATAAGTCTCATTAACTGGTGGTGAGGTTATCGGTAATCCAGTTATTTTTGAGTTATTGTTCATTACAAGGTTGGGGCCCCGAGTGGCCGAGTGGTCTAAAGCGCTCTCCATAATGGATCACTGCCATCTCACCTCTGTCTGCGTGGGTTCGAGTCTAGGATTCGGCGAATGTGGATATGTGAGAAAGCTTGTCAGTAGCATCTTGTGGGTCGGTGGTTCTTTCCGGGGCTTTCCCGGTTTCTTCCTCCACCATTAATACTGGCCACCATGTATAGCCCATCGTGTGCTGAAAAATGGCGTTAAGCCCCACAACAACAAAATTACATTGTTATCATCAACAGATTTTAGTTGTGCATAACTTACAGCTTGTGTATTATCAACATTTACTATTGGATACGTAGTTTCCAACCCAATAATTTTTTTACTCGACATGTTAATATTGCCTGTAACCGTTCCACCAGTTTTATCAAGCGTGTTATCATCAACATATTTCAACTGTAAATAACTTACCGCTTGTGTTTGATTTAAGTTTCTTGGGGGATACGTGGTTTCCAAATTTTTGTTTTTTGTGACATATCCAAGTTGCCGCTTAAAGTTCTTCCTGTCAGTGATAATTTATTATCGTAAACAGATTTTAATTGTGCATAACTAACAGCTTGTGTATCAACAACATTTATTGGCGAATTTGTTTCTAAACCTACTACTCGTTGATTTGACATAAATAGGTTTCCTGTCATTTTATCACCGTTTTTTTTTTTTTTGACTAATGATGACGTATTGGTTATTGTTGGTTCGTCAGCGGAAACAGATCCCGTAAGTGCTGTTCCAAACTTTGTGTAATAACTCATACTACATAAATTATATGACATAAAAACATGTTTTTATTGTTGCACAAGGCTATGCTGGAAGTTCGTGGAAGGATATTAACAGCAGCTGATGGTAATATTGCAGCTGGCACAGAAATTGCGCTCGTAAACAATGGCTGGAGTTTGTTTAAAAGTGCACAATATCAGCTAGCAAATCCAACAGTGGAGGACATTGATAATTGGTTACCGGTTGCAGGTACAATATTAAATATTGTTTCATTTAGCGATGATTATTCAGGATCAATTGCAACAAATATGATATGGTTCAAGGACACTGGACCTGGACAAGCTGTTGGAAGTGAATTTCGTACTGGTGCTGGTGCTCATGACGCAGATAATAATAACTTAATTGAAAATCCTGCTAATAATAATGCAACTGCTATAGGGGACTCAATAAGATTAGTCGTTACAAACATACGATAACATCGTTACAACGAGGGATATGCCAAAAGAAAAGTGCTTGCAGCAGAATCACAACAAATAACAATGATGTTGCCATTAAACTACAATATTTGGATTTTGTCATGATTACCGTAAGGCATTTCGAGGGTTGAAAATACTATAATTTTAGATTGGGCAGACCAAAATAATTGTCTTATTCGAGTTGGTGGAGCAGATGCAAAATTTGTGATTACGAAATTAGCACTGTGGATGCCTTGAATTGTTCCATCGATAGCTAGGTTAGCAGAACTTAATACAATGTATAAAACAACTGTTTCTAACGCAACCGATTACACGTGGCGTATTACAGCTACTTCGAGCGAACAATTACCAAGGTATATATTCGTAGTCTTTCAGCAAACAGCACGACTTGGTAGCCAACTACAAAATAACTGTTTTTGATAACGCTAATGTCAGGAGAATATTTGTCAGAATAAACTCTAAACAATACCCACAATTAGGGATCGAATGTAATTTTACAGCCGACACTGGTAAAAATGTTATGAGAACGTATATGTACCTGATGGAAGCGATGCAAAAATATCAGGATGCTGACAGTGGATCACAGATTAATATTGAAGAATTTTGTATGCTTTATCCTTTCTTTTTCTTTGACGTATCAAAACACTCTGATTGAATGATTAATTCAACTGCGGAAATAGAAGTAACTTGGACGCTTGGATGAGTTTCAGCAGCTCCTTTAAACGTATTTGCGCTTGTGTCTAGTGATAGATTCTTGACGATTGACTCTATAAAAAGTAGGATGACCATCCAAGTGTGAGTATTGTGTGACAAACAAGTATAAATAATGAAAACGGAATACACAGCCAGAGAAATATACCTAATGCCCAACAAGATTAAAAAATTATCAGCAGCTGTTGCCAAACGTAATTCTGTCTCTCTAATGATATCCTTAGAGACAAAGTCTCCGGAGACTGACAAAGTCGCCACAGTGAAAATAATGTTGACGCAACAGCAAATTAATAAACTCGATCAGGGAAAACCCTTTGTTCTCAAACTATCTGTTGCACAAATAACAGCAATGGCAATACATGGCGGATTTTTTGGACCAGCATTTTCTGTAATAGCTAGTGCAATACCAAAATTTTTACCTGTACTAGGAACACTTGGACTAGTACCTGGAGCAACTAAAAAGCTGTATCAGGCAATGGAATCAAACAAATTTTATGTAACAATAAATAATATAATGCTAGCTAAAAAGAAAGCACAAGCGATAAAATCTATAAAAAAAAAAAGGAAAACAATGATGAAGCATCCTCGAGCACAAACGACAAAGTCATTGAGAGCAACAAAACAAGGTGGAATTATTCCTTTGCGCTCCACTTTTAGTGGGGCTAGCAGGCAGTCTAATTCCAAATCTGTTAGGGATAGGAAGTGGAATGACTCCACCAGGCACCAGATGCCATTGACAATGCCTGCCGTATTAAGTAATTTTTATATAATTGAAAAATTTAATGACGTCGGATTTCGTGGAGTGTATTCTTGGGATGAATTAGATAATGTACCAGCAGATGGTTCGTGTGTTGTAAACATACAAAACTTCAATGATGGATCTGGCACTCACTGGGTTGCTGTCTATGATAATAATTATTTTGATTCGTTCGGACTTCCTCTGAGTGATCTTATAAAAAAATATATTTTTAAAAAATTTAAAAACATAAATTACTCGTCTAATCAACTACAGCCGGTTGGAACATCTGCTTGTGGTTATTATTGCATTATGCTTATCCAACAGGTATCTCTGGGTGAAAATTCTGGAGATCCTGATTTTTTAAAGTTTATTTTACAACATGACAAGCAACCTTCTCACGCTAATGATGAGATTGCAGTTAATTTTATGTAAACTTGCAAATATAAAAAAATGTCAACATGCTGTCTCAAATATAAAACTAAGACAGAGAATAAGGATGAGACAACGGAAAAAAACAAAAAATAACAGAACGATGTTAAAAAGTGTTTGTGCTGTTTGTGGTAGAAAAAAAGTATGTTTCTGATATCAACAACTGGAGCTGTAGTTATTTTAGTAGATGATTAATTGACGAAGGTAAATATTTTTTGGTCCAATTTCTTATTTTTTGAGGGTCAAACCTCTAGGGATTTTATATTTGATTTTTAAGATTTTCTGAAAAAAATGAAAAACTTTAGTCAAAATTTTTATTTTTAGCTGATTTTTTGTCGATTTTGATGATTTTTTTAGCAAGAGATTGTGAAATTTATCAAAAAATTGAAAAAAATCAAGTACAAAAATGCTCGAGGTTTGACCCTCAAAAAATAAGATATTGGACTGATTTTCTTCGATTTTTTTTTAACCATTTCCCTTTAAAAAAAAATCCAGCAATTTTAGCTAAAAATTGGTAAAAATCAACAATTTCATCAAAATTTTAGAATTATAATATTTTTTTGCTGACAAATATTTTGTCAATGATTAAAAAATAAACTGAAATGTAATTGTGATTATGATAAAAATCTTCGTATCGAAAAAGATAAAATTGTTACGTACTGTCAGTTATCGCCGTGAGGTAATTGGCAGCAGTATTGACATCCACAAATTTATTGGAAAATTACCAAAGCCAAAAGGAGGTTGGACATTGCCAGGCCATAAATATACCGGGCCGTACAATCCACTAGCCAAACAGTTAGATGAAAATGATAATCCATTACCAGGACAAGAGCCTTATAATCAGGTTGATGCAATAGCAATGCGTCATGATATTTGTTATCGTGATAACGATCAAAATAAGCCTGGCTGTGATAAAATAATGCTAGATGAACTACATGATTTGAAACCTGTAAATATGAGAAAGACATTTGATAGAAGGTTAGTTCAAGGAATGATAGGAACAAAATCTAAGTTAGGGCTTGGAAAAGAATTGTATGATGATCTGGCATCAGAGCTACATAAACCTAAAAAACAAGTATCCGCGACGTAAAGTTGTTGCAAATGCCGTTGACAATATCTGGACGATAGATTTAGTTGATGTGTCAAATCTTGCTCAGTTTAACGGTGGCAATGATGGCACTCCAAAGAAGTATCTTTTTAACGTTATTGACGTTTTTAGTAAATACTCGTTTATTATACCCATTTCAGGTAAAACAGGAACATCGATAACTTATGTGTTAAAGCAAATAATAACAGGTACAGAAAGAAAACCAAACAGAATCTGGACCGATCATGGAGCAGAGCTTTTTAATAAAAAAATTTGAGCGGTTTCTGGAACAAAATAACATAAAAAAATATGTTACGGGAAACGAAGGAAAAGGCGTTGTCGTCGAAAGATTTAATCACACACTAAATGAGCTGATACATAAACGTTTTATGGCCAAAAATACAAGTACATGTAAGTATATTGATGATCTACAGCAGATTGTTGGTAATTATAATAACACGAAGCACAGATCAATAAAAATGTCACCAAATGACGCAATTAAAAATCCGATTCTTGCAAATGAAAACATGTATCGCAGACATAAATTTAAAGCTGGCGATAAAGTTAGAATTTCTCTGACAAAAAAAACATTTGAAAAAGGATATGCTCGTAACTGGAGCGAGAAGTATTTGTTGTTGATAAAGTTATACTGACAATACCTGTACATATGCGCTAAAGGATCTAGCGGGCGAGCCTATAACTGGTAGTTTTTACGAGCAGGAACTACAATAAACTGAGCAAGATATATTTGTTATTGAAAAAGTTACCAGGAAAAAAAGGCAATAAAAGTTTAGTTAAATGGAGAGAATACAGCGATAGATTTAACAGCTGGGTTCCAACCAAACAAATTATGAAATAATATTATTATAAATTTCCTCATACTTACGTTTGAGAGATTTGCATTTGACCAGTCTACACAATGATATTAAATGTAACTTTCTTGCATTATCGACTGACATTAAATTAAATATTTTACGAAAAATAAAATAATATTTTATGCTTCTTTGTTGGCCAGCAATTTTCAGATTAAGAAAATTTTATAAGTTGCCAAAATATTTGTTGCTCAGCAACAGTAAAATTAAATTTATTATTTTTTTGGTGATATGATACTTAGCATCATATCATCCAGTTGTCGGTCTGTTGTAATTTTTTTTTTATCAACCACGTCCAGGATCTCGTCTTGTTCATCATCATTGTTAAATAAAATATTGTCCTCTGTATAACCAACAGAGTTGTGTTTATCTGCGACTATAGCATCTCCTGCTGTAAAATTATCAGCATATATATCAGCAAGTCGTTTCATTAAATCTGTATTATAATATATTTTTATCTAATTTATTATTATAAATGACTAACGAGATAAAATATCATCAGAAAGTTGATATATTAAATTACAGAGAATTAGCCGAAGCAGTGCGAAAGTGTTTATCAGGATATAGTTCTTATTCTGTTGACGTTATTATTATGCAAGGTGATTCTAATAAGATTCTGCTAATGATGGCAGAAAAATATACACTTAATGATAATGTGTTTATAACACTAAAATTTAATAAAGATGATGTTATTGCGTCTGCTCACAATTGTCTTACCAAAACCGAGCTAGAAAATATATTTGAAGATGATTTTGTGAAAGGTTGATTGTGATGTTGCTGATCTTGTTACCCCATCTGCAACTTTTTTGACTGTTCTAGGATTAATTTTAAAATGTTTTGCTGCAGCTGTTATCAAAGGAAATTTTAGTTCCTCACCTGTTTCAAGATTAAATGAAACAATAGATTTAACTTTACTAAAATTATTACCTGTGTTTCCTTGTCTGTTATTTTCTTGTTGCGTGACAAGTTCAAGGTTTTCTAGATGATTATCTGTTTTAATACCATTGATGTGGTCTATTTCTAAGCCATCAGGTATAGGTCCGTTAAACATTTCGTAAAAAAAACGATGTGATTGATAACCAACAAAATTTGTTTGTGTTCCTCTGACGTTTATTCTAAGATAGCCGTCCTTCTGTATTTTTCCTAAAACTTTTTTTGTTTGGATATTTTGAATAATTCCGTTATCATTTGCCTTGAAAAGATCAAATAAGGGATGAGGTTGAAATTCATTTTGTAATGACAAGTTTTCAATGTTATCATCAGTAACCGCTCCGTTGACATAATATACTCGCTTCCCTTCTGGAATTTCATCACAAAACAATGTGTACATAAAATCTTTCCTCGGCATTTCAACTCTTTCAGCACCTTTAACGTTAATTTTATAACCAGCTGGTGTTGATTTACCAAACGGTTGTCTGTATTTGATGTTAATCACTGACCCTAACATATTTCCTGCATACAAGTTATACTTGGGATGAACATGATAGTGCTCTTGCTCGCTGGCGCTTGTCAGATTTTGTGCCATTATGCTATAAGCATTTTATATCTCTAAATGGTTTTTCAGCTAGTGCGTGCGCATTGTGTGGTAAAATATCAATTAAATATATAAAATGTTATATAACAATGCTGAAATTGCGAGATATAGCCAAATTAGCCTTGTAGAAGAACCTACAAAAATAGCCACTGCTTTTGCAGGATTTGATAACAGTTATAAATTTGATAATCAAAATATTTTAGCAAATTTTAACTCTACAAATTTGTTTCATCTTTTGCATCTGACAGTAACACGAGAACTTGTAGTGCATAGAAGTAACAAGCTAATAGTACAGTATCATGTTATTTTATCGAAGTTGCATGCACCTCAAAAAGATGTAGATTTCACCAACAAGATTACCGAACCATATTTAACAGCTAAATCATGAAAAATATTAGCTGGAACAAATATTTCATCAGTCGCTGATTAAATACATCAGGAAATAAATAAAAAATTGGAGGAATTTACTGCATGAGGATCGGGTTGGAAATTTGAAATGATGAAAGAAGTTTTATTTCACACCGCGAAATATAACGTACTTCGCGGTAGTGCTTACATTGATCTCCCTCAAAAAGTTAAAAACAAAAATGTATAAACATAAAGAACTTAGATAACAGATGTTTCCAGTGGGCAATTCTTTCTACGATGTTTCCAGCAGAAAAACTTGCTGACTGCATTGACAAGTATCTTAGTCACGTATCAAAATTAAATTTTAATGGTATTGACTTTCCAGTTTCAGAAAATCAAATTCCAAAGTTTGAAAAGCAAAATAATATTTCAGTTAATATATTTGGTCTTGATGAGCGTGAAAATGTTTATCCAAGGTATATTTCAGAAAAAGCTTTGCAATCGACAATAAACTTGCTGTTTTATAAGAATCATTACGTTTGGATCAAAAACTTTAACGCCTAATTGGTGGACAATATAATAAAGATAAAAATAAGAAATATTTCTGATACCGTTGTTTACAAGGTGTTTCTAAAGATGAAAAACTGCAAGAGCATCTCGAATATTGTGTTAATATTCAAAGAATAACAATGCCAGGAGAAAAAGAAAAAGTGTTAAAATTTAAAAATTACAATCATAAATTGTTTGTCATAAATTGTTCCGTTTGTTATTTATGCTGTCTTCGAGTGTCTACTTGTCCCTGTGGCAGGCGCAGAAAATCATCCAAATAAGTCAAGCACCAGAAAAATACAACATGTTCCCTGTGGAGCAGCTTATAAAATAGTTTGTTGTGCTAACGATAATTTTTCAAGTCCAATAAAATTGTACAGAGGTAAAAATCCTGCCGTGTGGTTACTAAAAATTTAATAGACGATGTTGATAAAATTTTCAACAGATTTTCTAAAACAGCTCCAATAAAAATAACATCCAAACAACAACTTGATTTTGATGAGGCAGTTAATTGTCATATCTGCAAGAAACCTCTGTCTGGCGATAAAGTGCGTGATCACTGTCATCTAACCGGCCAATATCGCGGAGCAGCACATAATAATTGTAACTTGAAATTTCATGCACTAGATTTTATTCCAGTCGTTTTACATAATTTTCGTGGTTATGATAGTCATATCATTGTCGAAGCATTTGGCGATGAGGAAATTAAATCTAAACTAAAATTAATATAATAAAATGTATTCCAAATAATTTTGAAAAGTATGTGTCAGTTACACTTGGCAAATTACGTTTCATTGATAGTCTGCAATTTATGGCAGCACCATTGGATGAGCTTGTAAAAGGTTGTAGCAGTTTCACTAATTTAAAAAGTTGCTTTGGTGAAGACTACGTCTCTCTGACAGAAAAAGGTGTCTTTCCGTATGAGTATCTCGATGACTGGAGCAGATTTGATGAAACTTATCTTCCTAACAAAGATAAATTTTACTTGCAGTTAAAAAATGAAAGTATTACAGATGACGATTACAAATACGCACAAGATATTTGGAATAAATTTAGTTGTAAGACACTTGGTGATTATCATGATTTCTATTTGAAAACAGATGTAGCATTACTAGCAGATGTTTTCGAGAGCTTTCGTAAAGTTAGTCACGAAAATTATGGATTAGATCCGTGTTGGTATTATTCTGTGCCAGGATTATCATGGGATGCTCTGCTAAAAACAAGCAGGATAGAATTGGATCTCTTAACTGATGTTGATATGTTTAATTGTATTGAAAAAGGGATTCACAGCAGAATTAGTGTTATAACAAAAAATATGCGGTAGCTAATAATAAATACTTAAAAAATTATGATAAAAATTTACCGTTAAATTATATTATTTATCTAAATATTAATAATTTATATGGTATGCTATGTCAGAACCAGTGCCATGTAGTGGATTTCATTGGATAACTCCAGATCAATTTCTTAAAGTAACTGAGAAAAATCTCCCAGAAAATGTCAGTTATTTTGTTGAAGTTGATCTTGATTATCATAGTTCATTACATGATCTACATGACGACTATCCATTTTGTGCAAAGTCAATGATGATCGATTGTAGTTTATTATCGCCTGAACAACAGGCAATGTCAACAGCAAAAAATTCAATTGTTAATAAGCTAGTTGCAAATTTGTTAATGAAAGAAATTATGTGATACATTACAAAAATTTAAAACAAGCAGTAGATGCTGGATTAATTCTGAGAAAAGTTCATCGCGTGTTAAAATTTAATCAGTCACGGTGGATGGCAGATTATATTGATTTAAATACCAAACATCGTGCTGTTGCTAAGACTGATTTTGAGAAAAACTTTTTCAAGTTGATGAACAATTCCGTGTTCCGTGAAACAATGGAAAATATCAGAAAGCAAGTCAATATTGAAATTGGAAATGATGTAAATCGCAAAAATAAATTAGTTAACGATGACGGTTTTGTCAGTATGAAAATCTTGTTGCAATACAGTGACAAAAGACAAATTTAAAGTTAAATAAACCGATTTGTGTTGGTGCAGCTGTACTTGACATTTCAAAATGGCTAATGTACGACTTTCACTATAATTTTACCAAAAAGCAGTGGCCAAGTTCGGAGTTGCTTTTTACTGACACTGATTCACTTGTTTATAACATAAAATGTGAGGATGTTTATCAAGATATTTATAACAATAAAAATTTATTTGATTTTACAGATTATCCAGAAAGTAGTGGATTTCATGATGATGCAAATAAAAAAGTCATCGGCAAGATGAAAGATGAATTTATGTTTGCGCCAGTTAGGGAATTTGTTGGACTAAGAAGTAAAATGTACACTGTAATTTTAGATGACAATAAATTGACAAAAAAAGTAAAAGGTATTTC